>PVKA01002439.1:62122-125065 GCA_004027165.1 Ctenomys sociabilis | reverse complement strand
AGCTCATATAATCCTAAATGGGGAAAAACTGAAATCTTTTACTCTTAAATCAGGTACAAGACAAGGATGTCCTATATCACCCCTCCTATTCAATATAGTGTTGGAATCCTTAGCAACAGCCATTAGAAAAGAGGGAGAAATAAAGGGAATAAGAATAGGAAAAGAAGAAGTTAAATTATCACTATTTGCAGACGACATGATACTTTACTTGGAAGACCCCAAAAATTCCACCAAGAAACTACTAGAACTGATAGGGAAGTTCAGTAGCATAGCAGGATACAAAATCAATACGCAGAAGTCAATAGCATTCCTCTATACAGATAACAAACAGACTGAAAGGGAAACTATAGAAACAATACCTTTCACAATAGCACCGCGGAAAATGAAATAGCTTAAAGAAATTCTTTACAGACTGGTACAGGGGCTAGGGGTGTGGTGTTTTAGCTCATCCCTACACCTGCAGGTCTGGGGCTGTCCAGTCCAGCAGCCTATGTGGATAAGCCACGTCCATGCATTTATGTGGCCATGACAGGCATCTTCTGCTCTCTTACCTTCTGACTTGAGGAACAGGGCTGTGTCAGTCAGAGTGAACACTGGAGGTGCCTTGAGCTTTTCTCTGTTTAAGGTCAGAGTATTTTGAGGGCAAAGATAGGGAATTCTAAAATTAAATATGACACTATTTGTGGTGTGTAGCCAGGTGTCCTGGGTTCTTGCTGTTGGGCAGTGGCTGCTTATGCCCTATGATTTATTTATTTATTTATTTTTTAATGGGACTGGGGATTGACCTCAGGCCCTTGTGCTTACCAAGTAAGCATGTATTCTACTGAACCATCTCCCTGTCCCATGCCCTATGGTTGAGCTGAGCTCTGTTTTCATACCTGAGGAAGCCACTGTCTACCTTGATGTTTTTCTGAATAATACAACAAAAGCCCCTGGAGATATCACGCTCTAGTCCCTGTGACTTAAGGAGACAAACAACAGATGGTTTTGAGATGAGAGTATTATAGCAACCTTGGTTTAAGAAAGCTCACTGCTTGGGGCTAGGGAGATAGATTAGCAGTCTAAATACCTGCCTAGGCAAGTGCAAGGGCCTGAGTTTGATCCCTGGCATGCTGTGTTAGGTGCAGAACCTTGGGCACACTGTACCGGCCCCTGAAACTGGGAGTGGTAGCACATGCCTGTAATCCTAATATGTGGAGGTTGAGACAGGAGAATCACTATGAGTCTGAGCTGCATAGGCAAACTCCACACCAAATAAATAAAATACTAAAAAAAGAAGAAAAAGAAAGCTTTCTGCTTGAGCTCCATATCTTGCAAAGGATCTATGCTTTCCATATCACACTGGCCTTGTTACACCTGGCATGTTTCTCTGCTCCCTGAAGCATTTCGGGGAAAAAGTGGGAATAGAGAGTTATTAAACTATTGGACTCTGGGTCCTAGAGTAACCTCATAGAAGGAATTTATGGAAAAGTTGATTGCAAACTTTTATGGCAAAATAACACAGGGATATGTTGTACACAACTGAATGAAACCATTGGGAGGACAAAGAGATCGCCTACCTGGACAGGAGCAACATTGCCTTCACTGTCTCTTCCTTGCCCTGAAATAATCTTAGTATTCACCAGAAAGTGGTTGTTGCCTACATGATGAGAAACTGGGAATGGGAGTCAGGAGAGCCTGAGAGCTTGGGCTAGGGTTGCCAGCCACAGATCCCTTTCATTGCTGGACTCACATGAGCATAAGGCAGGGAGTCACAGGACTGTGCTGGTGCTGTGGAAAGCATACGTTCATAGTCACTGGGTGTAGACCTGCAGTGTACTGAGGGTCAAAGCTACCCTGTGGGAACAATGTAGGTGTACCTAGTGTCTGAGGACAAAGCATCTCTACTTTTGGGAGCTTCAGGGAATAGGTAGGGCCCATTTTGCCAAGGGTTGGTCTTTTCCTAGACAACTTCCACAGCCTCTGTGTCCACAGGAATACCTGTGAGTACCTGGAGTCTAAGGGGCCCTCAGGCAGGTCAGGGCAGCCATGGACACTTAATTGCAGTGGAGAGAGGGTCTTTCAGGGATGATGCTGTGGAGAATGGGACAGTTCCTGGGAGCTGGATCTAGGGCGAACCCAAGGCCTCCAGCCACAAGGGGTTGACATATCCCACATTTTAGTGTGGTCCAGAAACAAGGATCTGAAGCCAGCCATGTGTGTGCTGAGCCCTAGTTCTACTTCTCAGCAGAGGTGACCTTGGATAGGTCCTTGTATCTCCCTAGTCTTCAAATGACTCTTGGAAAGGGACATTTGGTCATCATCACAGATAACAAGATGGGTTTTGAGGCCTGATGAGATGATGTCGTGTGTCCTGTCCTCACAGGTTCTAGTCTGCTAGTGGCTTTCCAGACCCATAGCTTTATATCTGTGCTCTTTTTGCTTTTTCTGGAACCTGTTCAAATGAGATGAGGCTTCTAAGATACCTGGCATAATTCTTGGATCGGGTGGACTCACTGCAGCTGAACTCTGGTTGTCCTGCCTCATGGTGCTGGGCCACCATGTGAGAGTGAACTTCGAGGCTAGTCCACCTGGCTTATGTTGGGTCTCCAGCACCTGCAGGCTGTGTGACTCTGAGCAGGTTACTTCTCTCCCTCCACTTCCTTACCTAGAGAATGATACAGTCATGCAGGCAGGGCAAGGCAGTGCAGTGAGTGAATCCACGGCTGGTAGTTAGAATAGCACCTGGTGCACAGTAAACACTCTGTTTCTACTACTGTAACTATTACTGACATCCATAGCAAGTTCACAGCACATTGTAGGTCTTAATACAGCTCTGTGAATAATAAGGGCAGCAGAGTTTTGAGCATAGGGAGGACCAAGCTGAAATGTCACACGTGGAGTCATCTTCCCTTTCTTTCCCCCAAGCCCTTTTCATGTTTCCCTGTGGTGCTGATAAGAGGTAGTGGCCAGATCTGAACCGTGTCTGCCAGAACGGTGCTCCCTGAAGGGGAAGTGGAGGAGCAACCAGCCGGGCCTGCCCTCCCAGGCTCTGAGCCCTGTGAGCTACTGTCTCTTCACCTACCTGTCCTCTAGGGGCACAGCAAGGCAGCATGCAGGGAGACAACATTATGGGGCCCAAACAGGATGTGTCTCCTGCCTCCCCATTGTCTGGCTCTGTCTGGGTTTCATGCTCAGGCAGCTAATTTGTCCCTCACCATGCAGCAGATCTTTTTTCCTTTGGCTACTGTAATGGCAGATGGACAGGGTGGCTTTAATGAATTACTGTTTGCTTTTGGAGATTAAGCTTTCATTATAAATATAATTGCTGACACACAGCCTTCTGGTACTTACATATCACTTGCCAATTAGGGTAATGCACTTAAAAAAGTCCCTTGGAAAATGACATGGGCTAAGTTAAGCCTGTAACTCAGCTTGGGTGCTGGCTAATGAAGTGAAGCAACATGTGCTGAGTCTGCCCACAAGGTGCTGGTGCTGAGAGGTCTGAAAATATTCATGACCTTTGAGAAAGAGATCAAAATTAGTAGGCAGAAATGCTGTAGCCAGCTCCAGAGTTTGTGGTGCGGTCATTCCCGAGTGTCTGCCATGCCTACCACATGCTTCTCGGGAGCTGCAGGGCAGAAGTCTTTGCTATTTAATAAATGTAATGTCAAAAGTATTTATGATGGGATTGAATCTACTAATGAATCCTGTGACTCTCCATCACTTGTCTTTGGGATTAAGGTCTTCAGGGCGCTTGCTCATCCCTTTTTCCTCCCAGGAGGGCAGGCTCCCTTCACTCTGATGCTTACTGACATCAGGCTCCAGATACTGCTTTGTTGTGTCTGTTCAGAGCACTGTAGGATGTGCAGCATGATCGAGCTTGGCCCAGTGATTCAGCAGCCCAGCTTGGTAGATATTTGTAACATGCCTCAGCATAGCAAAAAGTACCTCTAGACATTGCCAGATGTCCCCTTGGGGACAAGAGTTGATCACGAACCCCCACTCCAGAGCTGGCTGAGAAGAGCTGAAGAGGGTCTGAGAAATGTCAGTAGTCCCCAACGTACCACAGTGTGCTGGAAGGCAGTGTGGTAATGCTGACTTACCTGGGCAATCCATGGCACATACCCCCAGGAGGAAGCACTCCCGGGGCTCCAGCTCTGTGCTTGGTGCCAGGGTAAGCTCAGCAGCTATAGCACTGGGTGAGTTTGACCATGGCTCTCAAAGCAGCTTTAGGACATTGTTTTTACTGGTGCTAGATGCCTTCTTTTTAAAGTGGACCAGAGAAGAACCCTACTCCAAGACTGATACATTAGGACTCTAAACTTGAGAAAAATGTAGGTTCTGGAGGTGTCCTATGTGAGGGCAGGTGACTTATCATCCTGGACCTACAGTCTGGGGTCTAAAGATGAATTGGTTTGGGATGGGTGATTTAATGAAAGCTTGGAAGGACTGATGCAGGTAAAAAGGGAGCGGCTGAGGTAGTGATTTGCACTGAAGGAGTGAGCAGGAGTAGTGAATCCAGCTTGCTTGGATGGGGACCAAAATGGAAAACATCGATGGGTGTGTGAGGGTGGATGGTCAGTGGTAGATGGATAGGAGTAGCAGGCTGGATGCAGAAGACCTGGATTTTCTGTGATATTAACTGGGTGGCATGGGGCAGGATGACATTCTCTGCCTCATGACGTTTAAGTTAGGTTCAAAGAAGATGCCCAAATGAAAGCTATTAATCAGGTTTTTGTGTGGGCTACCTTTTGTAACGTAAAATAAATAGAAAATACCTTACCAGTAGAGAATGCATGTATCATTGGAATCAGATTTTGAGCAGGGAAGGATCTGAGGGGTGTGGAGCTTAGGGAAGAATATTCTGGATGAATTGGAGGGGAAGAATCCAAGAGGGAGGACTGGGAGATCAGGATGGGGCTGGGGAGCGTGGCCCAGC
Source organism: Ctenomys sociabilis (assembly GCA_004027165.1). Lineage (NCBI taxonomy): Eukaryota > Metazoa > Chordata > Mammalia > Rodentia > Ctenomyidae > Ctenomys > Ctenomys sociabilis. The sequence goes on along the minus strand of PVKA01002439.1, from coordinate 120,144 downwards.
TGATCGCTCCCCACACCCAGGTCTAGATGGGGCCTACTTGCCTCATGAGGTCTGGTCCGAGGAAGAGGAGGAGAACAGCTAAGCAGAGACGTTCGGCTCACCAAAGTGATGGGAAGCGAAGTGGAATGTCTGAGACGCACAAAAGGGAATTATAAGGAATGAAGAAACAGGCATCACTGGGCATCTGGGTGAATTAGTTCCTGTAGCTGGTTCCTCCATGTTGACACCCAATTTTATGGTAGCTAAGTTGCAAAGTAAGACCAATGGCTTAGAGCCCAGCTATTTCTCTAATTTGCTGGGGAATCACTTTGAGATGTAAAGAAGGAAGAAACCAGTTTTAGGGGCTCTGAATGTTCTTTAAATCATCATAGGAAGGTACAGAATGTATCCTGGGCTGTCAGTTTTAAATAAAACAACCCTTGTTAAAATGGACATTTCTTATATTGAGCCTCTGGAAAAATGGAGGCATATTGTTAAAATCATATCTCAGTGGTGCTTTTTTGTTTGAGTCTCTGAGGCTGAGTTGGTCTTTTGTGTGGTCCTTAAGGGGTAATGTGGGTTACAGTACTAATGCAGAGATGTGTTGCTGAAGTGTATGAAGTTGGATTCTTGGGAGAGAAACTTACACTTTGGCTTGGGGAGACCTGAGTAGAGCCCGGAGAAATCTAGGGGTGGAGAAAGCACATGGTCCACAGCCTGCCCCTGCTTGTCACTGGCTGCTACGAGGAATCTTACATTAGAGTAAATGGTTTTGATGAAACAGGAGCCATTTCATTCTGCGTTTTAATACGTTTATTTTTATAAGTAGATGTTCTCCGGAGTTATCTACTGACTATGACAATAGAGACATTCAGTTTAAAGAACTGATTTTCTTTAATGATTAAAGTATAACTTGGGCTGGGGAGGGGAAAAAGCTCAGTAGAATAAGTGCTTGCCTGGCAAGTACAAGGTCCTGAGTACTGAAAAAAAAAGTATAACTTTATTTTTGTAATACTGAGGATTGAACCTAGAGCCGTTGCCCTCAGATATATCCTCAGCCACACACCCCTACTTTTTATAACATTTTTTTATTTTGAGACAGTCTCAGAAGTTGCTCTGGATAGGTTGGGACTTGGGTTCCTCCTGTCTCAGCCTCCTAGAGTGCCAGATTTCTACCAGTCTGGTCTGAAGGATTTTATTCTTTTGAATTACAATGCTCTTTCTAACAGAATGGTCTGAAAATTAGAAGGCTCAAAGGACAAAGTGTGAACAGTCTCTCTCCTACTCCTGTTGCGGTGACCTGGCTGGTCAGTGTCATCATTTCTTGTGCATCTTGTAGGGTTGGCCTTTGCCCATGTGAGCAGGTGTGTGCGTGTATCCTGATGCACACACAGTGTTCCCCCGCTTGATGTGATTTTCTTAGCCCTTTCCTTTTGCAGCTGCCCAATGACAGTGCATTGTTCGAAAGAAACTGGTCAGACAAAACTTGAGTGGTTTCAGCTCAGCATTGTAGATAATAGGTATAAATTGAAAGAGAGTGGGAAGCTGGGAGGACAGCTGATTTTGGCGACATGGCTAGGAGTTCAGGTTTTGGTATGTAAAGTTATCTTCTTGGAGGCATGAGAGAGGGAGAGTTGGTGATAAGCTGAGGATGCTTTTGGAGCTGTAACAGATGGGCACCCGTAGGGTGGCTGTTGAGAGGGAAGGGACCAGCAAGACGGAAGAGAATCAGGAGGAGGTGGCAGTAGTGTGATGGAGGCGGAGAGTGCTGGGAGAATCAGCAGGGGGAGCGGGGTGGGGAGCTGGGTATGCTTTGCAAAGGATAGGCGCTGTTTTTAAAAAGTCTTTTAAATTAGGCATGGTGAGCCACACTTATAATCCCAGCTACTTGGGAGGCTGAGGCAGGACTGTGAGGAAATAAGGATCATGTACTCAGGGCTGGCCTTGGCAGTCTAGTGAACCAAAATAAAAAGGAGCTGGGTGTAGTGGTATGCACCTATAATCCCAGCACTCGGGGGGCTGAGGCAGGAGGAGGTGTGCCAGCATTGGATGCTTATATATTTATAATTGGTATCTTTTGTCTGAAAATAGGATAGCTACAGTTGCTTTCCATCCTTCACTTTCAGTCTTATGTATTTCTTTGTAGAGGAGGTAGGGGTGTCTCTTACAGGCGACATATCTTTAGATTTTGTATTTTGGTCAAATCTGCTCATCTGTGTCTTTTGGTTAGCATTTATATTGAGCGTTATTAATGAAAGGCATTTACTGAATCTTGTCATTGTGGGTTTTTTGGTATTGATTTTTTTTTTAACCTTTTCATTTTGTTTAATTACTTTCCAAGTTAGATTTATTCTTCCTGTGAGCTCTTTGGTGCTTTGCTATCTCTTCCTTAAACTCTTTGAGTATTTTCTGCAATGCAGGTAAGGTGGCCATGAATTTTTAAAAATTATTTTGTCATAGAAAGTTTATTTCTTCATGAAGGTTTTGAAGGATAACCTTTGAGGACATAGTAGTCTTGGGTTGGCAACTGTTTTCTTTTAGGACTTGAAAAATTTTGCTCCTGATCCTTTGTGTTAAGAAATCTGCTGTTATTCTTATAGGCTTGATTTTATAAGTTACTTGATTGTTCCCCACTCACAAATTTTAGCTTTTTTTTTTTTTTTTTTTTTTTTTTTTTTTTTTTTTTTTTTTTTTTTTTTTTTTTTTTTTTTTTGTATTTTAGGGAAGGTGGTCAGGGTCTCAGTACCTGGTCGGACTCGTAGTGATCTGCCTGTTTACAGCCTCCCAAGAGCTGGGATTACAGTCTCAATTGCCTTCTCAGTGCACCCCAGGGGCAGGGCCTGTTTGCAGGTGCTTGAGTCCGCTGAGCTATTTGGCTGTTCCTCTAGCATTTTCTTTGTGCTGGGAATATCCTGGATTGTTTAAAAAAATATGATAGGTAATAGAGTTTCATTGCTGGTCATGCTTATTTGGGGTTCTGTATCCTGAATTTTGAGTACTTTCCCTAGATGTGGAAAATTTTCTGCTATGACTTCAGTGAATATATTTTTTATACCTTGCTGTTTTCTTCTAACCTTTAATGTCTGTACTTCTTGGGTTTTTAAAATAATCTCACAGCTGTTGGATCCAGTTTCCATGGTGTCTTGTTATTTTTAAGGTTTACTTAGTACATTAGCTTAGTCACTTTGTTTTTGCTAGGATGCAGTGCTCATCTCCTCGGGCTCACATTCTTCATCTGCACTTCACTGGCTCTGAGGCACGACAGTATGGACAATGGGCACAGAGGAGGAGAGGATGCTCACGCCATGGCAGCCAGGAGGAGCCAACCGTAGAGGACGTGTGCCCTCTCAGGTCTCAGCCACAGCAGCCTGCCTCTTCCAGGCAGACCCTGCCCCAAGGGCAAGTCAGCCCTAATGTCTGCGCAATCCAGTCACCTTCCACACACATGAGGCTTTAGGGAACGCTTCAGATCTAAGTCATTACATGCACGATCTACTGTATCAACCTTTTCTTCAAGACCTGACAGTCCCTTCTCAGATTGTACGTGTTACCCACACACTCAGTTGAGTTTTCCACATCCAGAATTTCTCCTTGATTCTTTTTCATAATCTTTTTTGAAATAGCTCAATGATTATTTTCCTTTAAATTTTTAAAAAATCTTTTCTGTCTCTCTCTCTCTCTCTCTCTCTCTCTTTCTTTCATGCTACACACCTCAGACTCATAGTGATCCTCCTATCTCAGTCTCCCCAGCACTGGGAGTACAGGCATGTGCCACTATACCCATGTTTCGTGACTGGCATGGTGTGCCCAGGGTTCCGGGGCTGGCGTGGCGTGGCGTGCAGTACTGGGGATCTAACCTGGGTCCTTGCACTTGCCAGGCAGGTGCGTAGACTGCCAAGCTATTTCCCCGACTCCTCTTATTTTAATTAAAAAAAAAAAACACTTTAGAACAAGATAATAGGAGGGTAACAATGGTTAGTACATTGCATACTATTATCTTTAAATTAGTTACTCAGAGTATAAGATTTTGGCATTTAATTGTCCAAACACTATTAACACAAACCTTTCTTTTCAGTGAACTAAGATAAATTAGTAGTATAACTATCTTATGTTAATATAGTGTATATCTTGTATATAATATGTAAAGAATATATATATAGCTTTGCTTTTTTTCTCCATTCCCCCATCCCTAGTTTCTTTTTCCTTTTGAAGTTTTTTCCTCCATTTTACAATATCTGTTTTCCATATTGGATCATATTTACTCTTTCAGCTTCTCACACTAGAGAGATAATATGATGTTTGCACTTGTACATCTGGTTTATTTCACTTATGTGTATGGTCTCATGTTGCATCCATTTACTATAAAAATCTCCAGTTTATCCTTCTTTATGGCTGAGTAGTACTCCTTTGGATGAATAGATCATATCTCTTATGTCCATTCCTTTCTTGATGGACATTTGGGTTATTTCCAAGACCTAACTATTACAAATTGTGTTTGTATAAACATGTGTGCACATGTATCACTGTGATACGTTTTTATTTCTTCTGGGAAGATATCTAGAAGGGAAAGAGTTGGGTCAAATGAGATCTCTAATCCTAGCATTTTGAGGAATCTTCATACTGATTTCCACAGTGCTTACACCAGTCTACTCTCTCGCCACAGTGGGTAAGGGTTCCTTTTTCCCCACAGCCTCTCCAGCATTTGTTATTTCTCAACTTCTTGATAACAACCATTCTTTTTGGGGTGAGAGGGAATTTCAGTGTTGTTTTAATCTGCATCTCTTGAATGACTGGTGTTGTGGTGTGGAGGGAGGGCCCTTATTGGTCCTCATCTCTGTCTGGGAAGTTTATATTTGTGAGCCCGTGTGAGGTTATTGGCATTCTAATGAGTTAATTCCCATCTACTGCTTCCGGTGGAACCATGATGAGAATAAAGACACTCATTAAGGCATATTTGTAGTCATGGGGAGCTCAGGGGTCCTAAGTCCAACCATGTTGATGGCTGTCCAGAGCAAAGGCCTTCACCCAAGGCTGAACCTGGGTTTTATTTATTCATGAAAAAAGGAGTAGCTTGAGGATGAGTGATAAGGAGAATGGCGGGATGTAGGTAAGGGCTATGAGGGGCTAGGGAAGAGGCCTACATTTTCTTCTGCAGTATGCAGAGAAGGATATGCAGAAAGAATAATCTGCTTTACACAACTGAGATAATATCTAATGTTTTAGGGTTGGTGCTTCAGCTCTGATGTGTAATGTTTCAGGCCTCAGGAATTTATAGCTTCAGTCTTGAGGCCGGATCCCAGCCCACAGCATGGAGCACTGGCTCTTCATTCAGTCTTGACCTGGCTCACACTAGGAAGTAGAAAATGGGGGTCCTGCCGTCTTCAAAGACTACTACCAGCACTTTGACTAGATTGATATGTATTGCTTAAAGCCAATTGAAGGGATAAAGAAAAGTCCTAGCCAGTTCTGAACATATCAGTACATGGAAATAGGGTCCGGCTCAGCAAGGGTGGATGCAGTTGCTCCTCTTTCAAGGAGAGTGGCCCATGTGAAACAGTGTTTCATATGCTTGTTTGTAGTTCTTCCTCTGAGAAGTGTGTTATTCCTCTCAGATCCCCGTTTTTGGACTGGATCTTTAAATTTGGGAGGTCTAATTTTTTTGAGTTCTTTATGCTCTCCATAGTAATGCTTTGTCTGAGGAACAGTTAGCAAACATGTTTTTCCCACATTGTAGATTCTCTCTTCACTGTTGGTAGTTTCTCTTGCTGTGAAGAAGCTTTTTAATATGATAAGATCCCAGTTGTTGATTCTTTGTGATAGTTTGTGTGCAGCTGGGGTTTTATTCATGGTCTTTGCTTATACCAATGTCTTCAAGAGTTTTACCTATTCTGTCTTCCAGGGGATTTAGTGTTCCTGTTTTAATATTTAGATCTTTGATTTATGTTGAATTTTTTAGTTTAGTACATGATGAAAGATATGACTCCAGTTTGAATCTTCGTCATGTGCAGAGCCAGTTTTTCTCACACCATTTAATAAAGCCTATTTTTCTTCCAGTGAATGTGTTCGGTAGCCTTGTCAAGATAAGTGGCTGAGGAAGTCTGACGCTGTTTTTGCGTCTTCTGATTTGTTTCGTTGATCTTCACGTCTTTTGACTGTGATGCCCCCTGCCTTTCCTTTGTTGCCAGGAATTGCCTTTGCTATTGCAGGTCTCTCCTGGTTCCAGATCAACTTTAGGATTGTTTTCTGTAATTCTGTGACATACACTGTTGGAGCATCAATCAGAATGGTATTAAACCTGCATACCACTTTTGGAAGTATTACTATTTTCATTACATTGTTTTTTTTCTACCCATAAGCAAGGGAAATTTTTCCATGTTTTGACATCATTTTTTCTTTCTAATTAATTAATTGTGTGTGTATGTGTGTGGCTGGCTTAGCTTGCCCTGGGCTTGGGGTTGGTGTGGCGTGTGGTGCCAGGGATCGAACTGCACTCCCTGCACTTTGCCTAAGCAGGTGCTTTAGACCGTTGAGCTATTTCACCAGCCCTCAATCTTTTTCAGCGTACTGCAGTTTTCAAAATAGAAGTCTTTTACATTAATCATTCAATTAATTCCTAAGTATTTCATTTTTTGGATGCTATTATGAAAGGTATTATTTCCCTAATTTGTCTCTCAGTGAGTTTGTTATTGGGTGTATAGGAGGCCCCTTCATTATCATTTTAGTTTTAGCTTAATTAATTAATTAATTTGGTACAGGGTCTCGCTATGTAGCTTGGACTCATAGTGATCCTGCTGTCTCAGCTTTCCCAGTGCTGGGATTGCAAACATGCGCCATCATGCTTGGTTTCCGTGGCTGGTGCAGCAGCACAGCGTGCATTACAAGAGATCGAACCCACTTCCTTGCACTTACCCAGCAAGTGCTTAGACTGCTGAGCTATCTACCCAGCTCCAGGCCATTGATTTTTGCTTGTCAACTTTGTATCCAGCTATGCTAATGAATCTGTTTATTAAATCTAGCAGCAGTTAGTGGAATTTTGGAGGTTTTCTGTGTACTGTATCACATCTTCTTTCATAATCTTTAATTCTTCATGAAAGTTGTTCATATCTTCATTATTTTCTTAATTCAATCATTTTTTTAGTGTATTTTGTACAGTCTCACTGCACAGCTTGGACTCCTAGTGATCGTCCTATTTTCAGCCTCCCTAGTGCTGGGATTACAGGCATGCACCACAATCAATTTCTTTTGAATTAAGCTTATTGAACATTTTATTAATACTTTCACTTGTGTCCCCTTTAACTCTACTGAACAACATATGTATTTAATTATTTCTTCTTTGATTTCTTAAAATATTTTAACCATTTAGCTTTTGAGTTCCTTGTCTGAGATTTCCTCTACCTCGGTGCTCATGAGATCAACTTTTGGGGAGTTGAGGTTTTGAAGGCATCATGTCACCTGCCTTCCCAAGGGTTCTATTCCCAAGGCTGATGGTTGAAGATTAGATGGAGTAGAAATACTGGTCACACTGTGAGCACAGCAGCTAGTCATGTGTCCCAGGGTATGGCGCTTGCTCGGTGTGTGTTGGAGTGTGCACCTCTTCCACCTAGCAGAAGCGACCTGGCTCATTGCTGCAGTCACATGGGCTTAGGCAGAGCCAACTGGATGTCAGACATGAACTTAAAAACTGGCTTTTTTTCAGCAATTCAGAAGGCAACAAAATAGTATTGATGATGAATAGGCTGGGATGCACAGGGAGGAAATGAGGCAGAAGAAAAGGAATAGTTCAGAAGTCAGGCAGAAGGAAAGGGGAAAGGGCACCTGAAAGAAAGGGGCTAGGACTTTAGTGATTCTTTAGTGATTCGAGTTTTTAATTTGAATGGAAGGAAGGAGGGAGAGGGGCTTTGGGAGGTTATTTACCAAGGGAAGGGAGAAGGAAGATTGGGGGAATCAGGAGTAACGTGTGGATATAAAGCTTGTGTCTCATTTTTGGTGAGAGTTGACCTGACATGCCTATGGAAGATACTATGGAAACAAAAGTACTAATGATTTCTTATTCTCTATTTCCCATATACATACATCCTTATACACATATATGCATGCCCATGCACACACAGGCGCACACACACGGAGAAAAGGATGTAAGGTGGGGAAAAAACAAAAGAAAAATCTACACATACACAAAATCACAAAGGTAAGAATGCTCACAGTCCTTTTTATACTGCCGTCGGAACTCAAGCTTGGAGATAGCGCAGTCTTAACACGTAATACCTGCGGAGGACTGAGCCCGCGTTCTCCGTGGCTGTGATTGGGAGGCTGGGTGTGTTGACCAGGGCTTGAGCTGGTTCCCCTCTGGTGCCTTATTCTCTTGCCTGCCCGTGAGCACTGGGGCTGGGGTTCTGGGTGGGCCACCAAGCCACCTTTTCTTTCCTTCCAGAAGTCTGATAGGTGACAGCTGCATGCCTGTGGACCTGGCTAGTGGGTTTTGTTTATTTTTATCTCTGTCTTATGATCAGAGCCTTCTGACTGCCTCAGAGCTGGGGAGGGCACAGTGAGGTTTTTCAATCCCAGGCTTTCACTGCTCTCAAGAGGAGCTCCTCCATTTGTCCCTTTCCTTCTGTCATGGTTCCCGCTACAGCTTATACCTGATCCCCCTCCAGCCCTGCAGATGAGTGTGCCATGCCAACACCTTCTCATCCCAGTTCTCTGACCATGCCTCTCCAAGAGTCTCTCCAGCCTGGAGATTTAGTGGAGTGGAGCTTTCTGCTGGAAGCTCTCTGCCCCCAGGGAGCCTCTAGCGTGTGCCTTCTTCAGTGCTGTCTTTGGAGAAGGTGCTCTCCTGCACGTGGCCTGCTCACTGGGCAGCACCTCCTAGTGGGATGGGAGCGAGGGCAGCTGGGCACTGGGCAGCGATTGCTGGGCTGTGAGCTGGTCAGAAACCCCACAGCCACTGCTGTACTTGGCTGTGTCCCTCAGGGGTGAGAGCCTTTCCCAAGGCAGTGTTTGGCCAATGTGGACTATAAACTGCTGGAATCAAGAGATGGCTCTGCTTATTTTTCTGAACATTCCTGGCACTGGAATTCCTCTGGTGGGCTTCTCCTTAAAATCCCTCCCCTGTTCTCCATTCTGAGTCCCTGCAGATCCCCGAGTGACTTGTGAGCACTGCTTCTTCTAGCCCACCATCTCCTGGGAACGCAGGGCACTTGTTCTTTAACTCGTTCTCTTGTCCTGTATGATGACTGTGCATGAGATTAGACCTCAGCACTTTGATGTTGCTCATTTGTGCAGGCAATGTTTTCCTGACCTTCTAGGAGGAGGCTTGTTTCGGAACTGTTTCTGTACCTTCACTGAGCTTCCTTATCTATTATTTTGCCATAGTGGTCAGAAACATGATGGGTTACATTCTGAGACTCCTGGGCTGTGTTCTTGTCGCTCACTTTTATTTGATCCATCTTTTCCTACATATTACCGTTTCTCTGTTTTGCTTTCTCTTGCAGCAGTTTCTGTTGCCCTGGAAGTGTTCCCCACGGGCCAGAGTTGAGACTCCACAGGGACCAGACTGTTCCAGTCCGAGCCGTGGCCTGCCAACTGCTGGGTGCTGGGTCGGCCCGTGGCCTCTGAGTTTCAGCTACTGGTCCCCGATTGGCACCCTTCCTTCCCAGTAAACACTCACTAGCTATTTTGGGTCCTTTTGTTCTCAGATCTATCAGATGTCTCGTTTCTTCCCTTCAATTTCTCCTGGACAGACAATAATATCGTGTGTATCCTATGGCTATTAGTGGTTTGTCCTCACCCACTTAAATTTTAGTGCTTGTGGAATTTCTTCTCACCCACATGTATTTTGACATTTGTCATTTTATTTTAAATGTTGTTTATGGGATTTTTGTTTTGCTGTCTGATTGCTTTTTAAAGATAGTTTTTAGAAGTTTAACGAATCTATTTTGAGGCTCATACATAGTTATAAGAGGTACAGAGACCCCATATAACTTTCATCCTGTAGTTGCTGTACTGTTATGTAAGGTTTTGGAGAAATTCAAGAAGTATCTCGCTGAAATTGCTTCCGTCTTTAGCAGTTCTTTACCCATTGATGATACTTAAAAGGATTTCTTCAAAAACTGTTACTTAGAATTCTATTTTCCTATAGATGATAAACACCCCAAGATCACAGTTGATAGCTTCAGGATACGTTTTCTTTCCTATTGATGTAGAAGAGGCCCGGAGGCAGGCTTGAGGGTCTGGACAGCAGTTCCAGGAGTGGGAGAGGTGCGGGTTCCCCTCTCTTGTGGCGTGTGTCATCTTAGCAAATCCCCTCAGAGGCCTGGTAGATCGCTTGACCTGTCATCTGTCATCTTTACATCTGCATTCCAGGCACCAGAGCGGAGGGAGGGATGCAACCCTGAAGAAAAGTTTCCCCTATCTTCCTAGGAGACTTTGTGGAAGCTACCCCACAACACTTCTCATTTCTGCTTGGCCAGAATTTTAGTCACATAGCTACAGGGAGCTACTAAGGAGCTCTGGAAATGTCCTTTGAGCTGGCTGCATGGTGCCTGAAGTAAAACTGGAGTGCTCCGGATGACGGGGGCTGGGGGGGTAGGTATTGCGGGAGGAATCCAGAAATGAATGAGTTTGTGCTTGAACTCAAATTTACGGAAAATGAATAAATAAGCAGGAAGTTGAGGGAATATTTTGAGTTTGATTTTAATCTTAACATATTTTTCTTATTAAATTTATGCTGCTGTGCAAATGAAAACAATGTAGTGCTATGGACCGAACTTTCTGAGGCTATCTTGGGCTCCTGGTGGCAGCTCCGTCCAGGACTTCAGGCTCTTGGAGGCAGCAGTGGTGCCAGAGAGAGATGGCTGTCCTTGCCTCTCAGCAGGGCGTGCCACGCCTCCTTCCTCCTGATCCCCGGATGGCACAGCGTAGCATGCAGGGTTCCTTAGTGTCTCCACCTGGCCATGCGGTTAGCCAGCCACCTCAAGCCCTCTGAGTTTGATGGTGAGTTTAAGAAAATCCAATGTTCTCATTTTTTGTTTGACATGTAAACAGCCACGGCAGTCTTAGGTGTAACAACCTGCTCCTCTTCCGCGTGATGTATGCACATCTGATGTACACGTAGTGGATGTGCATAAAAGCACATTTCAGTTTTTACTTAAATATGCACAGTGAATTTGCCATTTGAAGGGTATAGTTAAGTAGTGTTAAGTGCATTTACATTGTTGCATAACCAATCTTCAGAATTTTTTTTATCCGGCAAAACTGAAAATTTTCTGGCTTATGACACATCAGGCCCTTCCTATAGGCCTTGACAACCTTCACTCTGTATTTTTAAATGCTGCTATAAGCAAGGCATTCTAATTTTCAACTACTTTAAAATTTTTTTTTTCCTTTGACTACTTTATCTTCGATAAGTGAAACAATCCCAAATAATATTTGGTTTCTTTCTTTTCTTGTGATTGGTTTCTTTTATTTATTTATTTTTTTTCAATTTTTAAAGAGAGTCCATAATAGTATTAAACTGTAAAACATACAGGTGACACTTAACAAAGTAATGTGAATTTCACAGGATTTGTTGTAATGCATAGTGTTGTCTTCCAACTAGCTGTTCATATTACCAGATATATGCATGTAAAACTGGAAGAAGAAAGGAAAATAAAGAAACATGTAAAATTAAGAAGAGAAAAAGGGCAAACAAATGAAAAAAAAGGAGACAAAACAATTTAAGCATTAACTGTCCTTTTCCACAAACCAGCAGCAGTACAGTTGTCCAAACCATTCTGCTTATATACATAAATAAATCCCCCATTCCCTCTCCTTTCATTTAGCATATTGTCTTCCTGTTCTATTCCATGTTGTGATTGGCAGAGTTCCCTTCTTTAAGGCTGGATAATATTCTGTCATATATATGATATAATATTTTCTTAATTCATGCAACTGTCAGTGGACATGCTGATTGCTTCTGCTTCTTGCTTATTGTGAGTAAGGGCTGTCATCAACATGGTATCTAAGTGTATCTTTTTCATTTTTATTTTTTGGTACAGGGTCTCTATGCAGTTCAGATCTCAGAGTGATCCTTCTGTCTCAGCTTCCCTAGTGGTGGGATTACAGGCATGCGCCATGATGCTCAGGGTACAACTGATTTTTAAGACCTTGCCTTGAATTCTTGTTCATATTCTCTCTATCTCTGTTTCTCTCAATTTCTCTCTCTCCCTCCCCCTTTCCCTCTCTTCCTCTCTCCTCCTTCTCCTTCTCTCTCTCTCTTCCTCTTTCCCTCTCTCCTTCCTCCTCCCACCTTCCCTTCCTCCCTCCCTTGCTCCCTCCTTCCCTCCCTCCCTCCCTTTCCCCAGATCATACTGTAATCCTATTAGTAGGTATTTGAGGAGCTACCAATGGTCTTCCCTAGAGGTAGCATCCTTTCTCACACCAGCAGAGCATGAGGGTTCCAGTTTCTCCACCTCCTCACTCCCGCTTCTTTATGTTTCCAATAGCAGTTCTAATAAGTATGAAGTAAAGTCTCACTGTGGTTTTCATTGGAATTTCTGTCATTAAGTGGAGAACTCCTAGAGTATTCATTGTCGGGTCCTTAAGGATCTGTTCTGGAGTCACTGGTGGTTTTGAGGTGGTCCAGGTACTGCCAGCAGCATGTAATTGAAGCACCTGTGCACTGCTGGGAGGGTTCACCCGGACTCTGGTACAGAAACAGAGACTGTGCTGTGGAGGGAAACTTTCTTTTGTAAGACAATAACTTTCTATAGGCACAGAAACTAAATTAATTGCCTCTTCATAAAATCTTTACAATAGGGGAAACATTTGGCTTTTTTTTAAGGGCATAGAATATTTTGTCATTGCTTATTTCAAAATGATTTGCAGTTTTTTTTGTGGTACCAGGGATTGAATTCAGGACCCTGTGCTTGCCAGGCAGGTCTCTGAGCTGTCTCCCCAGCTTCATGATTTGCAATTTTATGAAGGGTAAAAATTAAAATTGATGTCCAATTTTTCATAACTGTATCTGCTAATCTGAGCAACAGATTTGATGATAAAAGTAGATAATATATCAATCATTGTTAATCAGCTATTCTTGTTTTAAAAATCTGTAACGTATGCATTATTGTATGCTACCCTGTTTCTGTCTTTGTTTCTCATCTTTGTTCTTGCTTTTATTTTTCCTCTTCAAAATAAAATAAAACTATAATAAAAAAGAAAGAGATGCTAGACTCTTGATATTGCAATTACCCATACTTGGTTTCCTCCTAAATAAATCTGTGATATAACTAATATCCTGCTATCATTTTGGAAGGAAGTGTTCATTCCAGTCCCCCAGTGACAACATAAATGAAGTCTTTTGCTCAAAAATTCTCAGAATCTTCAAAAGAAAACCAATCATTTCTTCCTAAGCAGACATATCACTGACACCACAACCCTTGACCATCATTTTCTTCTTTATTTCTGCTCTTTGGTCATTTGTCTGAGCTGTCTTTGATCTTCTTTCTGTTTGATTGTTTATTCTCATTATTCTGAAATACCCACTTCAAGCCATGCCTGCTTTTTATGTTTGCAAGGAAGTTGTTGACTGTTTTTCCCTTTAGCTACTGTTTTGTAAAAATTATGGCCAAAAAGCCAACCAAAAAAACTAGGTGTGATTGTGTGCATCTCTTAAGTGCAGCACACTTAGAGATGGAGGGCTGAGGCAGGAAGATAAAAAATTTGAGCCAATACTAGTTAATTTAGCAACTTAGAGTCTGTTTCAAAGTAAAAAATAAAAAAAGGACTGGGGATTAGCTCAGTGTGAAGGTTCTGGCTTACATACCTAGTACTACAGAACACAAACAAATAAAAAGTGCCAAAATACATGTAAATTAAATTTTTACCATCATAGTCATTTGTAATTATACAGCTTAGTGGTATTAAGTACATTTGCATCATTATACAACCATCCATACCTAGATCTCATCTTGTAAAACTGACACTCCAGATCGGCGAGGCTGCTTCCCCTTACTTTCCAGCCTAATGAGCATTATTCTGATTTCTGTGTCTGTGAATTTGACTGTTGCAGGCATTTCGTGTTTACATGTGTATTTAAGTGGACTCATACAGTGTTTGTCTTTCCTGTGACTGGATTATTTCCCTTGACACAATGTGCTCAAATTTCATCTATGTTGGTTGCGATGTGTCAGAATTTCTTTCCTTTTTAAGGTTGAATAATGTTACATCCTATCTGCCATCTTACTTTTCTGTCCTCGCTGAGACAAAAAGACCTGACCCCAAACTTAAAAGAGGAAAGGTTACAATTTGTAGAGGTTTCAGATTGGCTGCAATGCAGGGTAGCTTGGCTGGGTTTAGGGGGATTGTGGAGGAGAACTGGTTCATAGCAAGCACAAGACAGCAAAAGCAATCAAACAAGAGACCTTAACAACGTATCTCTGCCCCGTTTATCTTATCCAGGGCACTAGGGGAAGGTAGTGCTCATATCCTTAATCCCAATGTCCCAATGAGTCTAGCATTGCACCGTGAGTCAGTCCTAGCACCACGCACCTCGATTCAGCCACCTCTGAAATAGCCCAGCTATGACTGCAGGAGGCTTTGGAGGGCCTCTGGACCCAAGCCCGAGCACATGTATATACCACACTTCGTTTATGCACGGGCCAGTCACGGACGCCGGATCTTGTGCCTGTTGGGAGTGATCCTGCTGTGATCACGGGTACACAAACATTTGTCAAGAGTGCAATTCGGGGTCCTGTGGTGATTCTGTAGCTGCTGCTTCGGGAGGAGGAAATCACAGCCGTGTACTATTGCTTTGGAGTTTAGCACAGTAGGTTATTAGAAGCCTTACACATACAAACTTGTCAAACAAAACATCACGGGTGAGAAATAGCTTTTCCATAATTCAAGAATAATTAACATTATGGTTCTATGGATGTTACATTAATTTTTAATACTTTTTCTTTCTTGCAGTTCTGGGCACCAATTTGGGACCGTGCGCTTGCCAGGCAGGTGCTTATGCTACTGAGCTATCTCTCAAGCCCTTATATTCTATGTTATGATTATTAGGCTTTTAATTCTGCACTCAAATTTGTTTTCTTTGTTTTAGGTATTTAAATTGCCTGTGAAAAACATATATCCACTTTTAATACATGGGAAATCAAAGCAACATTAAAGAATTGATTCTCTTGGGGCTTTCTGACAATAAGAACAAATACATATTTTGTTTTGTGTTTCTTTAAAAAAACATGTTAGAAGCCTGGAGGGAGTGGAGCTGACATAGTCTCAAGGGCTTGTCAAGCCTGTCAGGAGCAGCCAGGGCGGCGCAGGGCACCCCCTGATACAGAGACTCATGTTCCTTCGACAGAGTTCTAAGCTAGTGTCCCTTGTGACCTCAGTCACCTATGCATGCTTTTCTGTTTTTTTCTTTTTTTTTTTTTTTTTGTGGAACCGGGGATTGAACTCAGGCCCTTGCGCTTGCCAGGAAAGCGTTTATTCTACTGAGCCATCTCCCTGGCCCCTGAACTTCTCAACCTTTGCTCCAGGTTCCTACCAAAATGGATTAAAGTCAGATGACTTTCCACAATGAAGGAAACAGTGTGTACCTGGGATCCTTGTCCCCACTCTGCAGGGTGATTTCTGAGTGTGTGCTGGGGGAAGGTTGCAGCATACACAGGGATGAGGGGAAGAATCTGTGCCATGTGTGAAAGTTGGGGTCTCTTTTCTTTTGTGCTGACCACAGTTCAGACAAGTGGGGTACTTGTTTATTCAAAGCTGCCTGTTTTCCAGGACTGTGAGTATATGGGCCTAGTGTCTGACAGCAAACACAGGCACCCTGACCTTCTGGGGTACTACTGTTCTGAAAACAGAACTGACATTCCTTGGCTTTGAGTGTCCGCATGACACTGACGGAGCACTGGAAAGTGTAAGTCGTGTGCTGCTTCCTCCCATGGCCTGGGATTCCTGGGCTGGCCCAGCTTAACTGTCCTGATCACTTCGCAAAGAGCCAAGTGTCCAGACCAGGTTATGAGTCAGCTTCTTTGGCTCACAGCTAGGCCATGGCAAGCCTGCTCTTCTCAGCCCGAGCTTTCTTTTGGGACAGCCTGGACACATACTTGAGTTTTCTGACCTGGATTAGTTATTCTATGTCTGCATGCAGACTCCTGTGTGTGTCTTCCACTGAGGAGTCCAGCAGCAGCTCCTTACACTGCCTGTCCTATGGAAGAGCCATGAGAAATGGTAAAGCAGGGCTCCTTAGTGCACGAAGTGTCCCTGGAGCCAGTTTCTACCCCCAGGTTCCTGGGGGGTGAGAGTGAGCTCCTTTCCCTTCTGGCCAGCTCTGTGATCAAGATCCTTGCAACTTACTTTCCTGTTTTCTCCCTTTGTCAGCCTTGGAGATCCTGTCTTGGGAGACTCCTCTGGAATCAATCCCATAGAACTCTGTTGCTGGGAATCCAACATTTTCTCTTTACAGCCATGGCTGGGAAGGTGGGCTCCACTCCAGTTTGAAGAAGACCACACAAAGGTGCAGCCAGAACTGGGTTTGGAGGCACAAGGAGGCTGGTGGGCCTGATTGGTCAAAGCAAAATTTGAGTTTCTCTTTCTTCTTCAATCACCTTGAGAAAATAGCAGTGTGTGAATATTCCCCAGAACTGGCAAGCAGGTGTGAGGTGCAGATCCTGGCTGCGGGCATCTGCCACTGCTCAGCAGGCTATGTCCTTCTCTGTGAATAGTGTGCCTCTCCAGCTTTGGTTCTACACAGTAGAGTTTAATGGTATTTTAATTAATTTCCAAGGTTTATTTTTGTATGTTTATAGAGCCATGGAAAAAAATGAACTGGAAATAAAACTTGCTTTTGGATAATTTTATGTATTCCAAGTGCTCAGTCCATAAGATAGATTTTAAAAAATAATTATATAGTTAAAAATGAAATTACTCCAATAAATGTTTACCTTTTGCTGGATATAAAAATAGAAACACTATTCCTGCCCACTCCCCTTTGAAAGGGGTGTGGCAGTCTTAGGCCTAGTTGGTTCATATCTGCTCCCCACCCTCAGCTCTACTAGAGACCTCTAGCATGCCAGAGTCCAAAAGGTGGTCTCTGTCCCAGGATTGTGGAACCTCAGGCTGCATTCTGTGTGAATGATGAGAATAGCCAGGCTAAGCAGGACTGCTCTAGTGGGCTTGAGAGAAGCCTAGGTGTGGAGGGGCAGCGGGGAGTCAAGGCTGGGAAGGTCAGGTGAGAGGGAAGGGCTGGCCTATGAAATATGTCCATCAGGGATGAGTCCAGGCTGCCCCGAGCAGTGAGGGTAACCAGGTGCCCAGGTCGCTCCTGGCGATTATGGGTCCAACCTGGAGAACTTAGGTCTAAAACCTATATGACTAGAAGTGGATGCCTGCAACTGTTTCCCTTAGGATGGAATCCTCCTTTTTTCTCTGTGGACAGTGAAGATTTGGCTTAGAAGCAGAGTAAGAGTTGGGTTGATAGCAACATTTGTCTTTGAGGGAGGAGTTTTTAAGGAGAAGAAACAGAACAAAGTATAAGGGAGCTGGCTTTGGCCTCTCGATCTGAACATCACAAGCTAGACTCTGACTTGGGAGAGCTGGATCCCTTGTGCGTTTGAGTGCATCACAGGCTACTGGTTGAAGCAGAGGAATCTGGAAGATGTGGTGGAGGGCCTGTGCTGTGGTCTGAATGTTTGCGTCCCTGCCACCCACATACCCATCTACTGGAACCTGATCCCCAATTAGTAGTATTGAGAGGTGGGCCTTTGGGGCCGAGCCCTCATGAATGATATTGGTATCCTTATAAATAAGGCTGAAGGAGTTTGTTAGCTCTTTTCCCGTCTCTCATATGATGACACCTGGAAGGACAGTCTATGTGGAACAGACCCCCACCATACAGTGAGTTTGCCACAGCTTTGATCTTAGATTCCCAACCTGCAGATGAAGAATAATTTAAATAATTCAAAAACAAGAATTTTTTCCTCTATGAAGGAGCCATCTCATGCAGCAAATCTCACATGAGGTCCATGGTTCTTGGCTGAACAGGCTTGAATGCTCATTTCGTTAATGTATCATTTTGAAAGAAGAAATAGGAGTCACAGAGGACACTGCTTAGAGGGACATGACCAGCACAGCACCGTCTTTGCAGGGCTGCTGCTGGGACATTGCCATGTAGTACTGTGAGGGGAGGCTCCTTTAATGTTGACGTAGGTGAATGATGGTGCCTGTCCTGGCCAGCCCAGCATGACCAGCCCGGTGTGACCAGTCTGGTGTGACCAGCCTGTTTCTATCAGGGGGGCTGGAGATAGAACTGTAAACTTTTGCACTAGAATCCCCCACATCTGCAGGTCCATCTATTCAGTTTCTTTTTTTGTAATGGAGCAAGATCTTACTAGATAGTTCAGACTGGCTTTGAATTCACATGTAGCATAGGCTGGCCTTGTACAATGATCCTCCTGCCTCAGCTTCCCACATACTAAGATTACAGGCATTAGCTACGGTACCCAGCCTATCTAATCAGTTTTTATAACTGCTCAAGACACAGTTCACGTGCCCCCAGATTCCCTGATGTCTAGGATGTGCATGGAGTTGTGCAAACAGCACCACATCTAATTCCAGAACACTTTCATTATTCTCCAGAAGAAATTGTATCCTCATACTCATTAGCAGTTATTTACTCCCTGCTCCTTTCCCAGGTCCCTGGCAATCACAAATCTTTCTGTCTCTAGGGCTTCTTTGCCCATTTTGGACATTCTTTCATGTGTGGTGTCTTCCATTTAGCATAATGAATTCAAGATTTGTCCATGTTGTAACACAGATGAGTACTTCATTCCTTTTTATGGTTGAATAACATTCCTTGTATGGATGTACCATATTTTGTTGCTTCACTTCTCAGCTGATGGACGTGTGGGTTGTTTCTACTGAATAATGTTGTGAACATTTCTGGAGACATAACTGTGAGCAGATGTTTTCAATCTCCTGTCGTCCTTTTTTTTTATATAAAGTTCTTTGGTTTCTGTAGCCAAGGAAATATTTCAAATGTGATGTTTTTAAAATTTGGATTGCTCAGTAATAGCCCTAAAGACAGAAGAAGCCCACAGTGAGAGGTGGCCTTTGGGCCAGACAGGGGAGGAGAGAAGAAACGAGTGGGCTGGACTTGCCTGCTTGTCTTTAAAAGCAGAAAACCCGCAGGAGCTCCAGGTATGAGAAGCGTGTCATCTTTCACCCTTGATTTCATCAGGGCCGCAAAGAGGCCTGCTGCTCAGGACTGATTATGAGCTTAGAGCCCTGCAAGCCACCCAAGGGTCATCTTGATCACATCACGGAGAGCCTCCTTCTCTGCTGCTCACCACGCTGCCATCTTCTCGGAAGTTCTGCTCACCTTGGTCAGTATCCTTTATATAGACAGATACCTCACTGGGATTTCCCCATATGTGTAAGACATATATGGGAAATGTAGTACATTAAATTATTAGCAATATATTAATAAAAATGGGAACTCTGTACTATGTAATAATTATATACAATATTTTATGCTATTACATAATTTTAATATAGGGTTTATATATTTATATGTGAGCATTCCTCACAAGGAAAAAGGACTTGTCTAAGATCACAAAGCTACTAACAAGGCAAGGAATAGAGCCACTTTCCTACCACCTTAGTCCAGTCTTCTTTCCTTCACAGCCACTGCTTCTCAGGCTGCTCTTTCCCTTTATGTCAAAATGGGAAATGGCTTTGTGAAGAATGGAGCTTTATACTTTTCTGAATTTTAAGGCCTTAATTACAAATATGTTCCAGTGTTCAGGGTATCTGAATTAGAACCACAGTGAGTTTCCATCAGCTGCAAAAAACCAAATATTTACACATAATGGCATCTTTTGTTTGCCATCTGCCCAGAGGCACATTAGCCTGGGTTGAGGCTGTGGCCAACAGTGACGCAAGTTAGAAACTCAAGCTGGCAGGACCATAGGAAAGCTCCCCTTGCTTAGACTTTGCTAAGCCATGGCAGCGAAGTGAAAATCTTTCAGGACAGTTCTGTTGGGAAGGGGCCCTGGAGTTCAGCGTGCAGGATCCTGGGCTCCTTTGCAAAGGTCAGGGAAAGTCCTCGAAGAATAGAGCTGGAATGACTCAACCCAGCCGGGAGATCCCTGGGCAGGTCGGGCGATGCTGGGATGACCTGCAGGTGTCTCTTTCCTCCCTTCCCTACAAGGCTGGCTTTGGGTGTGTTCTGTGCTCTGTGGCCCACCTTCCTTCTAGAATGAGGTTGGCACAATAGCTAGAGCATTGCTCAAGCTAAGTGTGCATGTGCACTACCTGAGAATGCAGGGGACAAAGAACAATCCTGAGTAGCTACTGGAATCCATAGCTGTCCTCCTACCTTTAGAAAGCATGTCTCTGAGGTGCAAGACGAGTGGCAAATCTCTTTGTGCCACTTCCTAAAATTGGAACATTAGAAGCCCTCTAGTGTGCTAGGGCTCCTTTATATGGTATAAGGTAAGCATTCCCTTTACCTCTAAATTTGAAGTCCAAGACGCTCCAAAATCTGAAAGTTTTGAATGCTGACATACACCATAAATAGAAAATTCCATATTGTGAAACTTTTTTAATGTACAAAATTATTAAATGTATTCTGTAAGATTACCTTCAGACTACATGCATGATGCATACTGAACTGACTTGGGATATGTTACAGAAGGAAAGAGAACAAGAAAGGTGGTTGGTCCCAAAGGCAGCCTGGTGCAGTCCAGTGCTCAGGGTATGGCGCTTGCCCTTGCTGTCCTTTGCCAGGTGACTCTTTGGGACAGCCATGGCTGAAAAGTGCTGAGCTGTCTCACACGCCCAGTTCCCACAGGGTAACCAGAGCTGAGACTGTCTGCGCCCCCCTGTGCTAGGTGCTCTGCTTCTGGATCACATTTGTGCCTCCATGGAAGGGAGGTTCTGTTATCCTCTTTATGACTCCCCCATCATCTGCCTGCTAATAGTGTCGGCAGGGCTGGCCCCAAACCCTGGCCTCTCTCAACTTTTGGGCTATACTGTTTCCTGCTATGCCCTCCTTTGGGGGACTGTCTCATTGCAAAGGGCTTCTGGAGAGCCATCCCCAGGTCAGTTTTATGTTAGGGTGGTGTCGGTTACCCCCCCCCCCCCCGTTGGAGGTGGAAGCGGCAGGGTCTGTGTCCAGTGCCACTTCATGGCCTGCCTTACCTACCTTATGATCTCAGATAACCCCTCCAGTTCTCTGCCTCATCAGAAAACTAGAGATTTCAGAGCTCATCCTCTTTGGTTAATGGGGCATTGAATGAGATGGAAAGGGGAGGCTGTGGCAAGCACAAGGATGCAGATTATTCCTGTTGTACAGGATCACGTGTGCTTGTGGCCTGACCTCTTGCTGGCTGGGTCACAGACCCCTAAAGGGCAGTCAGTCCAACATCGCAGTTCAAGTATATCACCTTAGTCTGTAGGTTGTGTTCAGCAGGGTTCTGAGAACCTATTTCTGACAAGTTCCTAGGTGATGCCAATGGCTGAAACCTCAGTTGCCCGGGTTCACACATATCCAGTTTAGTGGCTAGCAGGAGCTGAAGGCAAAACTGCCTGGTAAGCAAGAATTATGCGCTCAGAGGAGTCTCCCGGTGTTCCCATTATAATGGGCACCAGGCCTGCTGTTTCCATGGTAAGGTTATGAGTGATTGTAGCTTTATCTATAGTTTTTTGGTTTGTCTACTTAGCAGTCTAACTGCCTCTGTTGTCCTTTTCCATGCTGTGGGTTTTGTGAAGTCTTTGCTGTACATTTTTTTTTTTTTTTTGGTTTTTCTTTTTCTTTCTTTTTTTTTTTTTTTTGTCCACAGGGTCTCACTATGCAGCCCACATTCATAGTGATCCTCCTGCTTTCTGCCTCCCGAGTGCTGGGATTACAGGCGCGCGCCACCACGCCCGGACTCCAATCGCCGGCTCAGCGCACCCAAAGGCGGGGCCGGCGCGGCAAGCGGAAGCAGGGATCGAACCCTGGTCCCTACGCTTACCTAAGCAAGCGCTTAGTCCGCTGAGCTATACCGCCGGCCCTTGTACCTTTTTTTATTTATAAAACATCAGCTACTCTCAGGCAGAAAGAGGAATGATTGTGGGGTTGGAAGTTCAGGGTTTAATTCTTAGCTCTGTCACATAAGAGTTGTTTCTCTTGCCTTGTCCACTGTTCCATTTGTGTTTGAAACTGGCCCACTATTACCCACTGTACTGAGTTTTTAAAGTGAGAGATTGAGGAGGCTCAGATTTGGCTGTTTTATTTTATGTATGTTCCATGAAAGAATGTTTTAATTTGATGAGGATTTAGTTCAAAGATCAAAAGGTATTTTTAAAACTTGGAGAGATGCCTCTTTCTTGCCCCTTCTATTTTGACATTGTGCTATGAACCGAATTGGTAGGTGAGAAATGTTTACAGTCTGCAGTTTTAAATTTTATATGTTTTTCCCTAAATTTGATGGGTATGTGACATCTCAAAGTAGGATTTGAGAAATATGTAAACTGGAAGTAAGAACAAGGTAATCAAAACACAGAAATAAGAATAAATACGAGGGCCAGTATTTATAGAAGTCGGAATGAACAAAGTACATAAACTTTAAAAGGTTCCTGAGCAGCTAGTGGTGAGGAAATGTTTATAAGACTGAACATATCAAAATATGGGACAGATACGCTTCTTGTGTACATGTAGAAATGAATCTTGTTTGTGGCTGAAAGGTTCACATGTACTGGAAATTGCATAGTATTTTCTTTTTGCTCCTCTTTTGTTGGTGATTTGCAGCCAGGGTTCTGTTTAAACGCTAATGTGTGAGTTTGCCTGTGGGTGCCAGAAGCCAAGCAGTTGCTCACTGCTCTGTGGCTACAGCACTGAGGCACATGGTAGGTTGCTGAGAATGGCCAGATGGGAAATTCATTTCACCAGTGTGAGCTCTAATGGATCTGGCCCTGTCCTAAGTTCCCACTGTGAATCTTTCTTTTCCAGGGAATGAGAAATAGGTGCCGGTCTGCAGGGACTGTCACTGTTGCAGATGCTGGGTCACCTGTCACGTTGCACATGGCATTTAGTGGGTGTGCTGCAAAGGATCTGCTGAATTGTGGCCTCCTGAATAGATAGGAGTTGGATCTGTCTAAACTGGATAGCTTGCAAACCTACCAGTTCTCTTGGCTTGTTTTTTAATACTCAACTTTTGAGAGATAAATTTTATATTTTGTAAAGACCTTCTTTCTTTCTTTCTTTCTTTCTTTCTTTCTTTCTTTCTTTCTTTCTTTCTTTCTAAATGCATTTGCTACAGGGTCTCACTGTGCAGCTTGGATTCACAGTGATCCTCCTATTTTCAGCCTCCCCAGCTGGGATTACAGGTGGCCCCCAGTGTGCCTGGACTCAGTGGTCAGCTCAGCGCACCCTGGGGCTGGGGCAGTTCTGCCTGTGGTGTGTAAAGACTTTCTTTTTCTGAGCATTTCTGTATGTGACTAATCGCAGCCTTGGGCACAAGGCTGTGTTTGAGGTTAGAGCATCTGCAGAGTGCCTGTCAGGACTGTCTGGCCTAGGGTTATGAGTTGGGTGGGTGGAAGAGAGGGATATGGATGCCGCATACAGGTGACATTGAAAGGAGATGCTTTTGCATTCGCCTTTGTCCTTTCGAAATTCTGCCCTTCTGTGGCCTGTCAGTCATTCCCACCTTTGGATAAAGGAATCAGATTGTCTTTTTCCTGAGATCAGATGTCCCTGGGAACTGTCAGCTTTTATTTTTGGAGTGCTATTCTGGAGTTTGGAGCTCCTGATGTCATGCAGTATGCTGGTTGCCAGCTCAAGAGTCAGCTCAGTCTATAAACTGCTCCCACAGACTGGTAAAGAGGAAGTGCTGTTGGCACAACGCCATACATTAATGGCATCCCCATGAGGCACTCATGTGGTATGTCAGGCCCTGTGTGGGTTCTACACTGGCTTGATGCACATGCTTCTGTGCTCGGTGTGGTGTGGGACGAGCTGCGAGTTCAGCACTGTGCATAGCACATTGGCAAGAGGGAAAGTGCACCATTTGCATCTGGATCCCTAGGTCACTGATAAGTTTCCTGTGTTCTGGTTTTCCATTCTGTTTCTACTCAATTCTCATCTCCTTCCTCAAGGCTACTCTTATTTTCATTCTTAGTTCAAAACTATAGCAGGGGAGTGAGAAGAGATTTTTAGGGACTCCTCTTAGACATGGTGATTGGTTGTTCCCTCATCTGGTCACTACCACTGTAGCCCTTTTCCTCAGCCATCTCTCATACAGCTTGTCTTAGTTACTCTTCTCTCGTTGCTGGGGGAAATACCTGACACTCAAAATGAAGGAAGGAAAGGTTTATTTAGCTCACAGTTACTAGAGGTTTCAGTCCATACTCAGCGGGCTCCGAGGCACACTGGCAGGAGGCAGAGAGCAACCTTTCATGGTGGCAGCAAAGAGTAAGAGCACAGAGAGAGGCAGCAGCAGCTCAAACAGCTAGCTTCTCTTCCCACCTTGCATTGTAATGCAAAGTACCTGCCCCAGGGCAGCTGCAGCATCCACACCCACAATAGTCAATCATAAAACTCCAGAAGCCACCCCAAGACCGCATGAGGCTTTGGGGGACACCTTTACACAAACCATAACACAGCTCTTGTTTACAAAATCCATAAGTATGTCCCTTTAATGGCTGAGTCAGAAGCCCAAGTACCCCACAGAAAGGCTCCAGCACCCACTCTAGGCTTCGCTCCTTGGCCTGCAGAATCCCCAGTCTTCTTCATGCTGGACACCGTGCGGCCCTGGCCCCATTCCATGATGTCTGTCTCTGGCTCTTTCCTGCCAACTCCTTGACTATGCTGGTGCCTGTTGCTGGCTCCCCACCTCCCGTTCCAAGGAACAGCTAGGCGTGAACCAACACCTATGCTGTAATTTATTCTCATCCAATCCAGTGGTCTTTAGTGTACTCGCAGAGCCGTGAAACCATCACTATGACTTTAGGACATCTTTTGTCACTCTTAGAAGAGCCTTCCTGTGCATTGGCATTCATGCCCCATTTTCCTCCAACTTCCCTAACCTATGGACAACCATTAATTCACTTTCTCTATGGATTTGTGATAACATTTAATATGTTTTATTACAAATCACCACATTTTCTTTTGTATCTGGTTTCTTTAACTTAACATGAGTTTTACATTTGTCTGTACTTTTCCTCTTTTTGTGGTTTACCTAATATTTTACTCTATGGGTACATCACATTTTGTTTATTCCTTCCTCAGGTGGTGGACACTTGAGTGTACATTCATGAATGAACATTCCTATACAGGGTCTTGTGTGCAGATGTTTCATTTATCTTGTGTATATGCCTACAGGGGGATTGTTACTTCATCTAGCACAGGAATTCTATGTTTAGCATTTTAGGATACTGACACCTTGTGCGTTATTACTAGTAATATATGAGGATTCTAATTTTCCCACATTCTTATCAACATTTATTCTTGTCTATGAGTTTGGTGTCAGGTCAGGAAGATTTATTTTTATGTTTTTCAATAAGAGTTTTATTATTTTAGCTCCTATACTTTGATCATTTTGTCTTTGATCCTTTTGTGGCAGTTTTTAGGTCTGACTTAATAGTTTTTGTATGTAGTAGGGGTCCAGCTTAATATTTTTGTGTATGGATATCCCAATTGTCATGGCACCATTTGTTGAAAAGATTATCCCCACACTTTTTTGGCGAATCAATCAACATTTTTAGGTTTTACTTATAAAACTTGTGAAGTGCTTCTATTTGGGACAAATATGATTTCTTAGAGCGTATCATTTGTTACTATATGATCCTGACTGAGGAATCCATTGATTTCATATTTGTTTGTGTTTGAGACTAAAATTTATAAAAAGGGATTTACTGTTGAATTCTGGCTCTTCATGACCCAAAGACCTGGCCTCTTGATGCCATTTTATACCTGTTTGCCCATGATCACTTTTCATCTTACTCTCTCTTTCCTGTATTGACTTTCTTGCTCTTTCTCTTTCTCTGTAGAGTACGGAGTGCCCACGTTTTAAACGTGTGGATCACAAAACAGTGCTGACTTCAGCGGGTTTACTTTCATTACCCAGAGTGCTGGAGTTGTTTCTTTTCAGGAAAGGAAAGGAACCTGGATTCTAGTTTCTCCTCCCCATGAGAGCACCCTAATGTGTTTCAGTGCTATTTAACACCGTCCTGCCTAGCTTCTAAAACAAAGTCACCATTTGGCCAAGGCAGCATTGATTTTTCCCCACCTTTCTCCCTTCCGGTAGCCTGTCTCAGGTGACGGCTGCTCCTAAAATAGACTTCGTCCTGGTGGCCGTCTGCTGGGAGACAAATGGATCTCTGGAGTGGTGAGTAGGATTTGAGATCCTTGATAGTGTGTGCTGTGCTTGCCTAATTTTAACTAAGACTCTTCTCCATGTACTCCTTCTTGTAGACAGCAAGTGGGATATGTATGTGTTGAGAGTGCTCAGGACCTCCACCTTAAGCCGGTAAGTGGAGGGGTACATAAAAACCCCTCAAACTCAGGACTTTTACTTTAGTACTTTTTGAGCAAGACTAAGGTTATCTGTTCAAATGCAAGGTGCTTCTTTATGTATATTCACATGTACATTAGAAGAGCGATTGAGAAATAGCTACTTACCAAGAGAAGAAAAAACTACTTGACCTCTAGTAGTTAAACTAAAATTTATAGAAACATGGCAGACTCTAAGGGGGAAAAACAAGACACCATTTTTAAACAAAAATAA
The DNA here is from genome assembly GCA_004027165.1 of Ctenomys sociabilis. Lineage (NCBI taxonomy): Eukaryota > Metazoa > Chordata > Mammalia > Rodentia > Ctenomyidae > Ctenomys > Ctenomys sociabilis. The sequence goes on along the minus strand of PVKA01002439.1, from coordinate 93,415 downwards.
GCCTGCTTTGGTGGCCCATGCCTCTAATCCTAGCGTTTTGAGAGACTGAGGCAAGAGGACCTCAAGTTCAGCCCACGCCAGGCAGCCCATTGCTTTAGGCACTCTGTCGCAAAGTTTAAAGTGAGGGCGCTCGGGCTGTGGCTCAGGGCAAGGACTTTGGCTCAGTCCCAAGTGCGGCCTAACCCTGTTGCTGAAGTGACATCATTTGGCGTCAGGGTGAATGACAACTGACAAGGATTAAATGAGATTCATTTTTGTATGAGTGGAGAAGCTGTCTGTTGTGAAAAGACATTTTCTCCACATATGGTTCGAAATAATCTGCAGGAGTTGCCCAGTTGAACTTATTTTTCTGTAAAGCAATGTTTAAGACATTTTGTAAAAGTTGAAATACCTTTTCCTGTGATTGCTTTAGGTTTTTGTTTTCATTGGAAGAGATTTACTGTTGAATAAGATGAGTCGAAAAATGTTGGTTAGATGTAGAAGTCTTAGTGAAAAGAACAAAGAGGCAAGTAGGTGAAAATGATGTGGGTGTGAGGTTTCCCTGTCTTGCTGGCAGCATGCACTGCTAATGGACGGTGTCCCTGTGGCCTGGCCAGAGCCACTGCCCACCAGGTCCCCTCAGTGAGAGAGAATCAAAAGAGCTGTCAGTAGGAAAGGCCAGTAGCAGAGATACTTCTTTCCTAGAAACACTTGCCGCACTTGGGCTCCCTGGTTTTCAGCAGCAGTCACCTGTCTTGTCCAAGAACTGAACTGACCCTTAAATTTTCCCATAGCAAGCGGGCATTGCTGTCAGCTCATGTTTAGGAGGAGACCAAGGGGAGGTTGTGCCGGCCGTGAGTGGGCAGCAGTGTTCGCTCACCTGGGTGGGCGGGGCCCCTTCGCCCATCACCATCATCAGTAGCACCTGGCTACCCCTGTTGGGTTCCACCTCCACTCTGCACTCTGGAGGCCCCTGCGGGGCTGGGGCTTCCTTCCAGGGCCCCTTTTACTCTTTCCCCTGAGTAGAAAATGTTCAAAGCATGACCTGTTGTTCTAGGAGTGGTGACTGCAGAGGCCAGGCCTGCTGAGTGGTGCAGAGAGCCTGACCATGACCAGGGCCGCTGCTTCGTGGATGGCAGATAGCGCCTGCGGTCAAGGCGCGCTGCCCCACACCAGGCCTCTTCTTCGCAAGCTGCACCAATAATACCAGGCAGCCTCAGCGTGTATGTTTTGTTGATGATAAGCTTGCCATTTCCAGTTTTCAAAATACTTGTATTTCCCTTATTCTCAAGACCTTATAATGCTCCGTACAGAATTAATTTGAAATGTATTCTTGGTGTGGTAAAATATGTGTGACATACAATTTGCCATTTTAACCATTCTAAAATGTACACATTATTGGCATTAATTACACGAGCAGTTCTATGCACCCATACCAAAAAATGTTTCCAAACCCATTTTCATCATCCCAAACAGAAACTCTACAAATATTAATACCAGTGTCCCCTTACCCCAGCCCATATAACCTTTTTTTCACTTTTTAGTTTTTATTAGTATGTGTTTCCAATGTATAACGATTACAGTTCTTATGGAGAGTTGATACACGTATGTGAATGACTCTTCTTATTTTCAACCCTTTCTCTTACCTCTCCTTTCATCTCTTAATTCCCTTCCCACTTAGGCAAGTTCTGTTTCCCTATTTCTTACTGTTATGTCTTTTATTTTGCTCTTTATTTATATTTTTGATTTCTCAGGTAAGAGAAACCATGTTATATTTAAGCTTGTATGTCTAACATATTTCACTTCACGTTATGGTTTCAAGGTACATTCATTTTCCTACAAATGACTTGTTTATTCTTTTTAGAAAACTATAAATAAAAGTATATAAATACCACATTATCTTTATCCATTCATTGCATGATGGGTATAGTGGCTGCTTTCAAGATTTGGCTACTACGAATTGTACTGCTATAAACACGGGTATCATATATCACTGTATCATAATGACTTCTCCATCTTTTAAGAAGATACCAAGAGGAGCATTAGCTTGGGTTAAATGCAATTTCTAGTCTGAGTTTTCTTGAGACATCTCTGTATTGACTTCAGGAGTGGTTGTACTAGTTTACTTTCTCACCAACCACATAGAAGGGCTCCCTGCAGGCTCACTAGCAGGTGTTGTTATTTGATTTGTTGACGATGACCATTCTTTCTAGAATAAGATGAAATCCTAGTGTAATTTTAATTTGCATTTCTCTAGTAGCCTGAGGTGATGAGCCTTTTGTCATATTTATTGACTATTTTACTTGTGCATTTTTTGATTTGATCTTTGATTTTTGGGGTGTCTAATTTTTAAGTTGTTTATATATTCTAGATGTTAGTCTTCTGAGAAATAGCTGGAAAAATTTTCTCCCAGTCCATTGATTGTCTCTTTAGCATGTTGGTTGTTTGCCTTGCTGTGCAGAAGCTTTTTATGTAATCCCATTTGTAATTTGATGTAATCTAATTTGTTGATTGTTGGTACTATTTCTTGTGCATTTGAGCCCCTATAACTTCTAGTCTACATGGTCTATGCATTTGCTTATATAATTTTAAAACTTTATTTTAAAAGATTATTTTAATTTGGGTTTATAATTATCAAAGGAATGTGTAAAGTTTTATAGTTATGCAGCTGAGCATTTTTAAATAGCAGTTCTACCTTAATTTGCAAGTTAGACACACAGGTGGGTGGGGAAGGGGGTCACTAAATTCTTGTGGATCTATTCTATACCAAGCATAAGAGTAACTACATGGGTGTCTGTGATCTCAACTTTTTAAAGAGCAGTTGAAGTGAGTTATATGATAAGAACATAACCTTCTTAATCAATGCTATGATTAAGAAGGTTATGTTCATTTATATGAAAGTCCTCTTACTAAATGGGACAAAACCCTTCTGACATGAAGAGATCCATCTGTTTGTTATTCCTTCCAGGGTACATAAAAGGTCACATAAGTGTGGTTCATGCATTTCCACCCATTGTTATATTTAGCAGAGTGAATTCCAGAGCCGAAGGTGGTGACAAGAGTACCAAGGAGGGGCACATCCCACAGTGCCAGAGGAGCCCCTGCCTTACCTGTGGCCATTTGTTCACCCATGCCAACACCTCTTAGGCATTCACTGCCAGTCATGTGCTGGTCCTTGAGGACTAAGCCTGCCCTCCTGGGATGAGATAAGAGAGATGACAGTGGCACTACTACCTCACTGCTTACTGAGCATGTTCTGTGAGTTGTACCTGGCAGTGTATATCTAGAGCTATCACCTCACAACCCAACAGCGATGTGGCCAGCAGCTCAGCATGGGGAAACAAGAGCTCATGGAGTGAGTACACACAGAAGCTATTGACTGGCCGGTGGTGGCAGCACCACCAGAGGAGCTCACATGGGCCTGCAGGCCCAGTGTGCCCTCAGTACAGGGAAGGGCAGGAAGGGCAGGACCCCTGTTTCCAGGTTACTCTCAGACATAGACCAGAGTAGTTAAGGGCCTGCACAGCAGGAAGCCATGGTGATAGATCTGGGAGCAGGGACTGTAGGGTATTGGAAGCCTGTTTCTGAACCCCCTGCCCAAGAGATCCTTGAGTTTCTGGAGAGGGATGAAGCCTCTGCAAAGTTTCCGTTTCTCACTGTGAGTGGCACAGGCCGAGGTGGGGCCAGGTTCTAAGGCCCATGGCAACAAGACAGTAGCAGCGAGCCTGCCTACACTGTGTGTTCTTCTTTGTTCATTTCCCCAAAGGAAAGGCCCTTTCTGGATGCCTGTTGATGCTTTCTTTGCATCTGCATCCATCAGGTTCATGATCTCATTCATTAGTTCATAACAAATCATCAAATCCCACTAGAAGTGGGCAATGGGACTGGTGAGGTATGATGGTGATAGGAGGAGCGAAGAGGAGCAGGAGCGGGAGGAGGGGGAGGAGGAGGAGGAGGAGGGGAAGGGCTATAGGTAGGACTGATTAGGCTGAGATGACATGGAAAGGGGGAGAAAGAAGATGGAAAAAAAGAGGGGCCCCTTTGGAAGCCTGTTAGTGTGCAAGGATTTATCCAGACGTTACAATTCAAATTATTCAATTCAGTCGGTTACAGAGAACAAATGGCCCCCTTTCAGCTTTATGTCATCTGAACTGTTTTATTCAGGCAATAAATACTTAATTGGTGGATGTTTTAAAGTTTACCAGACTGTACTAAATCTATATTTAGCAGAAACCCAAGTGATATTGTAAGCCATTTCCGGTAGGATTAAAATCATCAGCATGTTTTCTCAAATCCTAGAAGGAATACCAGGTCTTGGACTACGTTGGGTTTTATATTTTTAATTTCACACAGACATTTTTGTTCTGTTGACAAACTGTTCTTTCTCACACATTGCACAATGGTGGTATTTTTCCTTTCCACTCTATGATATGGGGGGGTGTAGGGTACCTTGGATGAAGTTTGAAGATCTGACCAAAGGACTTTTTTGCTTTGCTTTTTAAAAAATATTTTTACTTTATTTATTGGTTGGATACAAGGTCTCAGTACACAGCTCAGACTCATAGTGATCCTCCTGTCTCAGCCTCCCCAGGGCTGAGATTACAGGTGTGTGCCACCACACCCAGTTTTGGTGGCTGGCACCCTGCACCTGGGGTTCTGGGGCCAACACGATATGTGGTACCAGGGATCAAACTCATCTACACTTGACAGGCATGTGTTTAGACTATTTAGCTAAAGGCACTGCTTTGTGTTTTATACAGTTAAACTTGTGAATTGGTGGGAAATAAATTTTCATTCAAACATATTTTAAGCACAGTAAGTATTTATATTTGAGTATCAGATAGGTGCCATTTCTTTTATTTTTTTTAGATAGGGTCTCACTCTGTAGTTCAGGCTGGCCTCGAACTTACTATGTGGCCCAGGCTGACCTCACACTTGTGGCAATCCTGCCTCCCAAATACTGAGATTATAGGTGTGCACCATGAACACAGAACACAGAACAAAAATGTCTTGTCTTCTCTGGCTCGCTTCCTAACCATGTGGACTTGTGCTGAAAGTGTGAAGAGTCCTTGATCCCCAGCTAGGTGGTCTTTGTTCACATCCCGGAGCTCTTGCTTGTGCCAGAGGCACAGTTGACAGAGCGAGGCACATTAATCTACCTCTTGCACAACTGTTTGGCCGATTGTCCTTACCTTGTGTAGTCGCTCACATCCTCGCTATTACCCTAGCAACAGAGTCATGACGCTGTTCCCAGGGCCCCCTCTTCATTCCAGCTGCTACTCTGCCTGACATCTGGCTCCTGGCACTTCTTGGCTGGTGCTTTCTCTGTGCTCCTTGCCTTCCAGGGACTCTGCCAGCCCTTCCCCCATCGCTGAAATGCATCTCACATGCTGAACTGGAGCATCGTCTCTTGAAATCTTTAAAAGCCAGACACATGCACCACCTTCCCTTTCAGGCCACCTATGTGTCTTCGGAACACTGTGCTAGCCCCTTGTCCCACCCCCCCAGGATCCTCCCTCGCTCTGGTGTCCTCCCTGCTGCCCACAGTGGCCACCTCACCCCAGCTACCTCCTGTCTTTGTGCGGATGTGTCTGGTCCCACTTTCCCTTATCTATGAAGTAGTTCAGCATTACAGAGTTCTATTTTTAAAATTCTCTCTTATTCACCCCACCCACTTGGGATGAAGATATTGGAGGGAACCAGAATGAGTGTGTGTGTATTTATATCATGATTATATGACAGACTGCATAAACTTCTCCCTATAACTATATACTTTGTCTTTTTTATTGCATTTTCATGTATTTCTGAGTTACTGAGAGACTCTCAAGAAAGGAAGATAACACATGTGGAAACTTTAGCTGGCATCTTCTCCTCCTCAGATATTTGGAAAACAAGCCAGTCAGCAAGTGAACTAGCCTTAGAGAAGATTATAATGTTGGCATAAGTTCTTTCACCAAATTTTTGCTTTCTTGAAATGATGCATTTAACTAACATCTACTGTCTTTGAATTTTTTGGGGGGTTTACATAGGGGTCTTTAACAAACAACCGTTAACACTATCAAGAAGTTTATTTTTTTTAAAAAAGAAATTTATTTCCAACAAGAAAGGAAGAGCCTTAGGAATATCAATGGATCTATAAGTGCAATCAGGTCTTGATTTTTTTCCCCACCAAAACTTGTGTTTTCACTTCGGTGATTTTCCAATGTTCTTGCTCCTTCAGAGGGTTCACCATTGGCTTTTGGAAGCCAAGTGGCTTCTCTTTAGACAAATGCACATATTTCTTGTTTTATTCAGAGCAGGGGTAGCTACCTGAGAGCATAAATTGTCCTAGAAGTTTAACATTTTCATGTTCTCTGAAAAAGAATTTTATAGAGATGAACATTTAGATGAATGCCTAATTCTGGGTGAGAACTTCAGGAGTGGAAGGGTTTAAATAAAATAATTTATTCTATACCATAGTTTTATAGATGTATGTGTGTTGCTTTTGCAGAAGTGGATTGAAGCTATTCCACATTAACCTGAGCACTTTGTTGGCCATAATGAATCAGATCCCTGAGGCTGCAGCACTGAGGAAAGAGGCCGCAGGAAGTGGGTTTGTCATGCAGAAGCGAGTGTGGGAGGCAGGGCCAAGGTTTTTACTTTTGGTGCTTGATAGTTACAGTGGTACATAGTGCAGTTGGCCTTTTTAAAAAATGTATTTGGTGGACAGTCTCAGTATACAGCTCGGACTCCTAGCAATCCTTCTGTCTCAGCTCTCCAGCACTGGGATTGCAGGCATGCACCACCATACCCAAATCTGGCTCATTTTGCCCCGGGTCAGGGCTGGCATGGCCTTTTTAAATATCAACATCTGAGTTTTCTTTCTGAGTGGAAATTTCAAATTTATGCACAGGGCTGAAATCGTAGCTGGAGAAGGCACCTCCAATGTTGGTGAGATGGGAAGGGCAGAAAAGGTGTGGGGTGCGAATAAAACTTACACTGCAAAAAAAACCCTAGAGTCTGTTTTATAAATGTGGCGATAAACACATTAAATTCTTGCCCAGTATCCAATGTGAGGAAAAGGTTGTGAAACAATACTGGATGTAGTCAGAGGAATTTACAGACACTTATATTTTGCTGTCTTCTCCTTGTGCAAAGGGTGCTGTGCAGACTGTGTGTCCAGCGCTGTAAGGACCTCACACTCTTCTCAAACTCTTTGGGCCTGTTCCGTGCTCTGCTGTCCCTGCTTGGGTTCAAGCGGAGGCCTCCTGGACAGCTGGTGGCCAGGGCAGCTGTAGTGACCCAACTCTTGTATGCCCCTCCCAGGATGGAGCTCCTAATTTAGCTGTTGGGTTTGTGCATAAAATGCCACAACACAGCAATCTGAGCTCTTGCATTCTGTTTAAATAAAGGCGCAGATGCCTCACACATGTTTCCATGAATTGACATAAACCATGGAAGGAAAGAATGCTGATATTCAATAGGAACCCTGTAACAACTTGTTACTTGTAGTTTTTAGATTTACAGTAAGAGCAGATGCGGAAAGAAAACCTGCATCTGCGGGGATGCTAGATTAGGAGTAACCCAGGCCCTTTTATGTGGCTGAGAAGCGGGTGAGCGGGACATCTATAAATAGTGAGTGGTGGGTCTAATGGACCCTAGAGACAGGAGGGCTTCCTGGGCCAGTGAACTGGCATGTGGCCGTGTGTGTGTGTGTGTGTGTGTGTGTGTGTGTGTGTGTTTAGTATGTTCTCTTTCACTTTTTTTTGGTAGAACTGGGAATTGAACTCAGAACCTTGTACTTGCTAGGGAAGTGCTTATTTCTACTGAGCTATCTCCCTGACCCTCTTTCACGTTTATTTCCCTATCAAGAAGAACAGATAAATGAACTATGGAATGAGCCTGATGAGGTACAAGACCTAAAACTAGGGTTAAGAAAGTATCTCAGTTACTCTTCTCTTATTGCTGAGACAAACACCCAAAACTCAAAATGAAGGAAGGAAAGGTTTATTCAGCTTACATTTAGTGGAGGTTTCAGTCCATACTCAGCTGGCTCCAAGGCTGAGTGGCACATGGCAGAGAGCGGCAGTTCATGGAGGTAGAAGACCGTAGAACAGCAAAGCAGATGGGAGGAGTAGCAGCAACAATGGCTACAGAGAAGTCTATCTCTCTGTCTCTCATGTTACATTCAGGCTTTCAGCCCCAGGCTGGATGTGGCACTCATGCCCATAATCCCAGCAGCACTCAGACCCATAATCCCAGCCTTAGATGGTGAACTAATCAAGCTGTAGAACTGCAACTCAGTAACTGCATGAGGCTTTGGGGAAACAAACACACAAATTGTAACAGAAAATATGCCTCTTTTCAGAAGATACGGGCCTCCATGAGACTTTTTGAAGCATCCTATCGCTCCACTGGACTACTGTGTGAAGTTACACTTGATGAACTGTAGTTTCTCTTCTTAGGCTTAGCTACCTTAAGAACACGAGCTCGTCTTTGAGTCTAGAGGCCAGACGGGGGCCGTGGGCCCTGGGAATTGCTTCCAGTTGCGGTGGATTTATACCGATCTGTCTGCGCTTCCGTGACAGTGCCAGGCACGTGTCAGTGTTGAAGTAATTGATGGTGTGACTGGATAAGAGAAGAGCTACAGTTTCAGAGTACAGTCTGTGGATATCAAATGCAGACGGGTATTATGTAGCCTCGGATACACAGGCGTGGAGTCATGAGCCAGCAGTGAACACTGCGGAAATCATCTGTATGACGCAAGCCAATGCAGAGCGGCATCTCTGTTTCCCGGTATGGCGGCATCTCTGTTTCCCGGTATGGCGGCATCACTTCCTGTGTGTTGGAAGAACTTTTTGGTGAAGTGAGAGCCGGCTAGTGAATACTGATGTGCTGGTCTGTGTGCTGGCTCACGAGTGTGGCCATGTGGAATCTCAGGGGGGACTGGGACCTATCTGTTAAATAAGCTAATGGTCAGTTTGACTTGTGGCTAACCCCAGTCAGCTCAGGACAACGGGTTTTATCATAAGACCTTAAAGAGCACTTGCTAGAAATTTGGTGTTAAATAACTCCCCCATATTATAAAGTCTTTTTTTTTTTTTTTTTTTTTAAAGCAGAATTTGCCTAAAGTAAGAATCAACTTAAGGGGAAAGGCTAGGCAGGAGTTTGGGTTGTGTCCTTAGCTGATCTATGGATAGCTTAGATGCTTGATTAGTTCTTGGCCCACTGCAGGGCTTCCTGGTTTTCAGGTCACCACTATGGGAGGTCTTATGGCTTGAATTGTAGATGGTAAATGGCAGCCTTTCTTGCTGTTATCTTATTTCAGCTGTTGAATTCAGTTGTACTGGATTTTTAAGTGTTTATTACTGTCTATTTCACCCCCACTCTTTTTTCACCCAGGAGACAAATGGTGAGGTTAAATTTGGCTATGACTCAGTCAGATGCTTGGCCAAAGTCTAGTAATAGCCATCAGGATAGGCAGTGTCAGAGTTTGATAGGACGGGCACTTGGACTCTTAGTGGTTCATTGTGTTCACTGAGGTTGAAACTGGTCCAGTTGGCTTTCTTCTGGTAAGAAGCTAATATGCAAAGTACTCCTAGGCATTTTGCAAAAATTAAAACATTTTGTTAAATGCAAAAGTTTAGGTTGAGTCCCGTGTGATAGCTGTATGTGAGGTCATACACATAATCGATCTAAGTCTAACTATTACGTCTAGGCAACATAAAAGAGCTGCCTGCCGGGCGTGGTGGCGCATGCCTGCAATCCCAGCACTCGGGAGGCTGAGGCAGGAGGATTGTTGTGAGTTCAAGACCAGCCTGAGCTACAAAATGAGCTTACGGCCAGCCTGAACTGCATAGTGAGACCCTGTCTCAAAAAGACAAAAATAAATAAATAAATAAATAAATAAATAAAAGAGCTGCCTTTAAATTTTCAAATACTTATGTGAGCAGTCCTAATGGAGGTACTGGGATAGCTTCTTGTATAAGCTGGTTTTGATTTGTATAAAGTTAGTTGGCTCTGAAACGTTCACTTGGGTTGAATAAAGAGTTTGCGGCTGAAGGCTGTAAACATTGCAACCTGAAATCAGACTGCAGTGATCAGTTTTTTGTGAAGAGTAAGTGTTAGGATGAGGGAAGAGCTGAAGTGGCTTCACTTGTTTTCTTCAGAAAGTGTTTTGAAGCAACAAGGGTAGCACATACCATCTACATCAGTGTAGCTGAGTGCCGTGGGGAGCCATCAACCAGGACACAGCAGGGGCTTCCACCTTGATGTCAGGGGGGCTCCCCTGGGTGTTTGTGGTGGTTTCAGGCCACAGCCCAGTTCTAAGGCATAGCAGGTCTTTCCTGGTTCCAGGGTGGGCGCACCTGTGTGGACAGACAGTCTGAAGAAAGAGAATGGCTCTCTCATGGGAGCGAGCAGGGAGACTGTGAGCTGGCATGGGGCTTGGGAGGGCGCACAGTTGGTCCTTGCTCCACCTTCCTGGATAGGCATTCAAGTGTCACTTTTGCTATGGTGTTGGTGCTTTGATAGTGTGTGTATCACTTACTCTAATTTCTGCTTTGGAGAGAACAGTCTTCCTAGGTACAGTGCAAGCTGGCCTTGAAGTCACAGGGATCCTCCTGTGTCACCTTCTGGAATACTGGCATTGCAGTCCTGTGCCACCACACTGGCTTATTTATTCTAATTACAAATGCCAAGGTATTATCTTGACATTTAAGTTTTTGAAAAGGTGATGCACTGATATAGATGCAACTTTGAAAAGCATTGAAAAGATTTGCAGTAAAACATCTCATCCTCTTACTGGCATTTGCCTTTGCTCTCTGTTCTTCCCAGATTTCCTAACTGGCCATCCCCAGAATTGTTGTTAATTCCATATATTTTTATAGACCAACAACAACAATAACAACACACCACAAAACTTAACTACATCTTTAAAAAATAGAAAGGTAACTGAACTGCATCTTTTAAAAATAGAAAGGTACTCTTTTCATTCACTTAATATTTCTTGGGGACGTCTTCCATATTAGTAAGTAAAGAACTTCTTATTTGTTCTTCAACAGTATAATATTTGACTACATGTGCATAGGAATCTTATGGCTGATTATTTTGTTGTATACCCTTGGTGAACAAATGCTGGAAATCATAGCTTTTTATATGTAATTGGGCCTCCCTGACCGCTGGTTCCATGTCCCCCAAGTTTAACTAGTTGTGGGTTCAAAACATTTGAAAAAGAAAAAATAAATGTGTCTGTACTAAACATGTACAGACTTTTTCCTTTGTCATTACTCCAAAATATATTAAATAACTGTTTATATTATATGAAATATTAGAAGTAATTTGAGATGCCAAGCTCCATGCAGATGCTACATTATCCAGTGACAAGGACCTGGAACATCCATGGATTTGGGGTCTGTGGAGTCAGTGCCATGCCACTAAGAGGCTACGCCTCCCATGTACAAGGTTTTCTCTCACATAAATTCTAGAGGGGGGATTGCCGGACCCTTAGAGCATTAGTAGATATTACCAAAGCCTCTTCTGGAGGGCTTGCTCTTTCTCACCAGCCCCTTTGTGACGTGAGTGTGTTGGAGGGTCTCTTGGGGCTCCAAGTGATGCTGTGAAAGCCACAATCTGTGTCCCCATCCAAAAGGCTCTTTTCTTTCGGAATGTGGCAGTGCTTCCTGGTCATGCGTGGTGTCTATTGAGTCTCAGTAGCATGTCAGAGAGGCCACCCTGTGTGGCTGCATCGGACCCTGTCCAGGGGCACCCATCCAATGCAATGTGATCAGAGTGTTTGCTCTTGTCTAATGCCCTGCAGCAACCCTGCCTGAGAAAACCTTGCGAGAGGCAGAATCCCCATCAGATTAGAAAACATAGACTGGGGTCCCTGAGAAAACCTGATCGATCTAGTGAATTTAGCCTTGCCTGTAGCTGTTGCTAGCTGGTGTGTAGGAAGATGAGCAATCAGCTTGAATTTAAGTACTTTTGAAATTGAGCAGAAATGTGTTAACATTTTCATATGAGAAACAAAACTACCAAGCAACTGCTAGCAGGCTGAGGGATCCTCCTTCTTTCCCTTTCTTGGGTCCCTCTCCACCCAGCCATTCCTTGATTTAGAGCTCACCTCCTGGGGTGGGGTACATATATTACCCCTCTGTCCCCCTACCCAACTTCTCTTCATCTCTTGATGCCACATGTCCAGATCCTTCCTTCTATGAATTTTAAAATTTAAGCAGTGAATCTTTTTTTCCCAATAGGAGCAATGCATGTTTGTGATAGAAAATCTGTAGTATTTGTGATTTTAAGCATGATTACAACTGTGGAATCTTGCTGGCGATTAGATTTGACTAAAGTCAGGAATGAGCAAGTATAAAGTTGGTTAGAAGTGGGCAGAATTCGTCAACTGAGGAGTAGATTAAAAAATATCTTTTTTTTATACAATGGAGGATGACTCAGCTAGAGAAGAATAAACTCAAGGTAAATGGATGCAACTAGAGACCATACTCAGAGGTGAAATAAATCAGCCCCACATGTATACATATTGTGTTGTCTCTGTACTGTAAAAACTGAAAGAATAAATAATATCTAAATGTACAGTAGATATTAGAAAGAGGAAGAAACTTCTCGAAAGAAAAGAATGACTGGGATGAGGGAAAGGAGAAAAGGAAGGGAGAAGAAAAAATGCACACACGAGATACTAAGATAAATAAATATACTGCTAATTTCTATCAGTTCATTAAAATTTTTGTTTGATCTTTATTGCTTATATTGTTTGATCTTTTATGCCTATATCTTGTAATCTGAGCAACTACTTTGAAGATAACAATATGCAATATATTAACCATTGTTAATCTCCTATTTTGCTTTGAAACTGTATCATTGTTTTTAGTGTTTGTTTTTCTTCTTTAAAATAAAAAAAGAAATGGGCAGAATTGAATTTAGGTGAAGTTCTCAAAGTGTATGTGGTGCCAAAATAATCTCAACACATTTTGACCTTTGAGAGAATGTGAAAAGCAAGGTCATCTAAGAGTTTTTCTCAGGGTGAATCTGATTCCTAAACGCACCAGGAAAATAGAGTCAGGGAGGATGGAGAAAATATGCTCAGAGCCACTAATGGGGGGCAGGGAGAGGGAAGGGACAGAGACAGGGAGAGGGAGAGGGACAGGAAGAGGGAGAAAGAGAGATCATTAGGAAAGAAAATGCTAAAATTTGAGTCATTTGTGTGAAAATAGAGCAAACTGACCCCATAATGTTAAGTGACATCATATTCACAAAGTTAAATATGGCCTGGTTTCTTTTATATGAGACACCCAGAGTATAGATAATTTAAAGTCATAAAGACAGATAGCAGGAAATAATTTTTAAAAATAGGAAAATAGGGAGGTGACCTATGGATCGGGGAAAAGAAGGGAAATACAAAGAGTGAAGATGTTTTATGGACATGTACCAACTTCCCACGTAAATACAGTCATTACAGACTCAAACATGTACTACAACTGGTAATGAAATTTTAAAAAATTAAAATTTAACCATGAAAAAGAAACAAAACTGTTATTTAAATATGTCAAATCTTGGGAGCTCTTTTGGTAATGCACAGGAGCAGTACCCTGAGGCCCCCAGCAGGGCTGTGTGTGTGCAGTGAGCGCAGGCTTACAGGGGCATTGACACAGTGCGTATCATGAGGACAGGAAAAGCACCAGCTGGCCTGGGAAAGGAAGGAAGTGATGCAAGGTTCATACTGAAATGTGCCTGACAATAGGCTTTTAAGACAGCGGTATAGAATGGGCACAGAGATAGAGAATGGCACATTGAAAAGTTCAATGAAAATCCCCATCCACAATTTTCTTTTCCTAGTATATTTTCTATAACAGTCACATCTTCTGTTGCACACTCACTTCACTGTAGGACTTGGTTTTAAAAAGCCTATGGATCCCAAAGTGATGGATGTAGTTGGGAACACTGTGTGCATAACAGGGCATTCGTGTGCTGTACTCAACTGCTCTGAGCCCAAAGGGAATACATGAATCATGACCACGCTTCTCTAGCACCCTCAGTTTACTTCTGGCTTTTTGAGCCACGCTCTTCGCTCACCCACATGCGGAACTACAACTTCCTGCCTCCCCCTGGGTCTCCTACTCCCCCCTGCAGTTACTCACAGCAGCAGCACTTCCGTGCTCACTCCCCTAGACTATTTTCCAGCTTTGAGTACCATATTTTGTAGGTAGCCATTTAGCCTATGTACAACTGCGCTGCTCTTCTTACGAGGCTCCTCTTTTCCTATAAGTCCCCCGTTTTTATGGTGAGGGTTTTGATGGCATAGCAATTTGCAGGAATGTGTGTACACATGTCCTAGTGGAACCAATAGGGAATGACTATGTTTATTGGTCATTGTCTGGTCCTCCTTCCCCAGTTATAGAGTGTCAGTACATGACAACAAGGCCTTTGAGTCATTTTCCCATTGTGGTGTCCCTAGCACCCAAATCAGCATCTGGCATAGACCAGAGGCTCAAAAATTACTTGCTGAATGAATGAATCATCTGATATGTTATGCAAAGTAGCTTTCTACTAGTATTCTGTTATAAATTAATGATTTATTTTAAAATTTTCTTTCAAGACTCATCCATTTATTTTTTTATTCGTTCTAATGAGAAAATAAAATAGCAATGAAAGTTTCAAAACAGGTTAGTAGGACAGTTATAATAATTAATACATTGCATATTGTTGTCTTCATAGTAGTTATTCAGAGGACAAGATGCAGACATGATATCTTGTCTAAACAATATTAGTACAAACCTCATTGAACTAAAAGAATATATATATTTCACTTCAAAATGGTCTTTTATTTATATTCCCCCTGTTTGTTTTGTTTTGTCAAAGATGGGTGTTCCATTTCTGTTACAGAAGCTGTATTTGGAGAAGTCTACAAAGGACCTTTTCATACTTGATGTCAGTTCAAATAATTTATGATTTATTAAAGCAAAGAATTATTATAGTTAAGGGTTATACTATAACAGCAGAGTTTGGTAGATATGCCTAGCTCTGTTTTTGGGGTGGTACCAGGAATTGAACTTGGGATCTTGCGCTTGGTTAGGCAGGAGCTTATGCTACTGAGCTATCTCTGAGCTATCTCCCTGGCCCAGTGACTGGCACTTCGGACAACATAGAAGTGAAAATGTATGATGTGGGTTAAACAGCTTTGTAATATTTGAATTCAAGGAGGACTATAAGCTGTAACAACCTATTCAATTAAAATTAACATGGCTGGGGCGGGGAAGATGGCTCAGTGGAATAAGTGCTTCCCTGGTAAGCGCAAGGGCCTGAGTTCAATCCCCAGCTCTGCCAAATAAATAAATGAATGAATGAATGAATAATAAAATTAACATGGCTGGGAAGACAGCTTGATGGTCTAAGTGCCCGCTTGGCAAGCATAAGGATGCAGGTTCAATCCCTGGTACTGCATGCTGTGCCAGCCCCAGAACCCTGGGTGTGCTGAGCCAGCCACTGAAATGGGGTGTGGTGGTGCACCCCTATGATCCCAGCACCAGGACACAGGAGGATCATGATGAGTATGATTTGCATAGCAAAACCCTGTACCAAATAAATAAATAAATAAATAAACAAGCAAATGATGAAAAAGAGTAAGAACAATCAGAATTATAGCTTGGCATAGACCCATAACTATGGACATGTTACCTTAGTAAAAATAGTAGGGAAAAGAAATCCTGGTGAATGGTATTTGACTCCAAAAATTATATATATATCGTTTGAAAGAAATTCAGAATGGAAATATTTTTGACAGGTTGTTAAGAAGGGCTTAAGTTTTTTAAAACTGAAATTCTTATGTCATTGAATCACTGCTTTAGCACCTGTCATGTATGTTTAATGAATAGATTTGTTTGTTGCCCAGTAATTAAAGACACGTGTGGCCACTAGCCTGAACTGCGTGAACTTGATTGGTGGGGATCCAGTGAGGGGGTCAATAGGCATGCTTCCCTGTGTCGGGAGGGCAATGCAGGTGTGACCTGGGATGAGAGATCTAGATTTTGGCCCCTGGCTCTTTCACACTGTTTCATGCCTCCTTGAACTAAACAGATTCGTTATGCTGTGACCTTCTACCATGATGTTCCTGCTTTGGTACCAGTGGGCTGCAGACTGAATCCTGAAACAAATTCTCCTTTATATTGCAGGTGTCAGGTATTTGGTCCCACCAATGGGAAAGCTAACACAACGTGCGTTGAGTGTGTACATATAACTGTTGGCTGAAGTTACAGGTATCCGGGCATATGCGTGTCTTAGTGTGTTTTATGTTGCTATGACAGAACACCAAAGATAAGATGATGTATAAAGAAAATCCCAAGGCCAAGATATCCAGGTGTGCTGCATCATCCTATGGGGGAAGACACGAGAACAAGCAGGGGCCAAACTTGCTTTATGTAATGAGTTGATCATGAACCTGCTCCCGAAATACAAAACTTAATCCATCTATAAGGCCTGAGACTCCATGGCCTGCTCACTCCTTATTAGGTCTCCCCTGCCAGTCCTGTAGCATCAGTAATTGTGTTTCCAACAGATGGATTTTGGGGACCACATTCCAACTAGAGTATCACACCTGCATATGGGTGCGGGTGACTGTGCTGCCACTCCGGAGAGCACTGGGAGTGCTTTCTAACATTTCCTCTCCACAGAAGAACTCCATGGTGGGTGCTGCTATTTTCTCATCTTGTAAATAAGGAAGCAGAAGCACAGAGAGGCTTAGGAACTTAGAATGACACAGGTGGTGAGTAAAGGACCTGGAACTGCAGAGGCATAGTGTGTATCACCATGTGTTGAAAGCATGGTGCTCGCTCCTGGTGATACCAAGTAAGTCTGTCCCCAGCCCTCTAAAAGTGGAGATGGAGATATAGGTGTTAGATAACTGGGGCTTATACTTAAGCCAGCAGAGCATGAGGATGGATGGCTGCTCATTCTTGGACCCCATAGTTGCTTTGGAAGATGCCCCTCTTCATTGAAAGGGGCCAAATGTACCCAAAGAAGCAGAAAGCACCAACATCTACATGAAGAAAAGAATGGACATTTGTGAGATTCCTGTCTCTTTTTAAGCAACAGAGTGGGTTGCTTTTTGTATATTGTATTAGATCCTGATGAACTTGGATCTGGATTTTGTGGCAAATGCTTTTATTTGTTCTGTCTCATTTAGTATTTAATCCTCTGGAGGTTTGTTCTCTTATGATCTTTCTTTTCCATGAAACCCAGAGAATGTGCCAAAGTTATACACTTACTAAGTGATGATATTTACTCACTGCTCACCAACCAATGAAGTAGGAATTATTTTTACAAATGAAGATATACAGTGAAGAAATGACACAGAACTCAGGGCTCTCTTCCAAGCCTTTTCTTTTTCCATTGTTAAAGAAGCACATATTGAGTTGTGATGTGTTATGATTTATATTGTGATGTCCCCCTAGAGCCTGATACATCCTTGTAGCTGCAGCCTTTGGAAGGCATACGATCGTAGGAGTTGATCCTCATACATGGGTTTGTGAACTGTTATGTTGGGCTGTGAAGACTGGGAAGGGGATGGGTCACTCTGGGTGTGGCGTGGAAGGATATACTCTCCTCTCCTCTCCCCTTGATTTCTCTCTCTCCTTCCTGTCTGCCATGCCGTGAGTAACCCTCCCCTGCCACCTCCCTGCCTTGGAGCCAGCCTGCTGAAACCTACAAACAGAGCCACAGTGAGCCTCTCTGCCTTTAAGTTGTGGATGTGCAATAATTTGTCCCAGTGATGAGAAAAGTGATTAAGAAAAGGTGGGAGATTTGAGACAGAAGTAATTTGTTCCTGTAGATCCTGATGAAGGTAAATTTGTACTTTGGAATAAAGAGATCTTGTGCTTGGAAGAAAAACAATCAGCAATTAATCACATATACAGCAGTTAATCACAGAATATAGAAGGCATCGATACTAAAGGTGGTAACTATAAGACACAGGAGATCACACTGCTGGCATAGAGATTCTTCTCCTCCTACTCTTCCTTGTCCTTCTCCTCCTCTTCCTCCTTTTCCTCTCCTCCTCCTGCTCTTCTTCCTCCTCTTCCCTTCTGCCACCTCTCCCCCCTTTTTTCCTGTTTCTCACTCTTCAGAACATGGATCTTGGCCAGCGTACTCCACTCCCCAAGGTCACTTCCACAAGCCCCTCTTCTCTTTATCCTAAAGTGCTTTCTGTATATTTTCATATCATAGTAGAGTGGCACCCTTCCTTCTCAAGGGCAACACATTTCCTGAAAAATCTAGTTCAAGTTCCATTACCTTGAGCAAGACATCCCCTTGTCTCTTAGGCAATTTAGTTCCTGCGTTTTCTGCTATTCCAGACCAATGCCAGTTTTGCTGTTGTAGAGTCAGCCTGCCAGGTTGCCACCACTGATGTGTGGAACTGATTTTCTTAACAGCTCAAGGGTTTTTCATTGACCAAGGCTATGTTTTATCCATAAACTCACCTGCTGTCAGTTAATCCCTTAGGTCAGCTTTGCTCTGAGGCATACATTGCACCTTGTAGCTTCCACTAATTCTTTGATGGCTTACTTTATTTTTGTACGAATTTAGGACAGGGTGTACAGGGTGTACAGGGTCTCACTACATAGATTTGACTTGTAATGATTCTCCTGTTTTCAGCCTCCCGAGTGCTAGGATTATAGGGGTGCACCACCATGCCCAGTCTGGTGGCTTACTTTTGGCTTCTCAGCTAGATGAATCTTTGAGGTTAAGGATCACTTTTTTGCTACTCCTCACCTCTGGTGTATAGATTTGTAAGCATGCCTATGTAGTAGACAGCAGATAAATGCTTGCTGATATGGCCTCATTTTCTTGCTTTAGCTTGGTGCTTTGTGAAATGTCTCCCTCCTCCATGCTTGCTTCACACTTTTTGGTGAGAACAGAGCCCTTCCCGTGGCCTGCTTCATTAAGGAGGTTGCTGTAAGGCTACAGGACCATCCTGTAGAAGAGAGCACCATGCACAGCTGGGCCTTCGGAGCGTGAGAATGTGAGACATGAAAGCCCTCCGGAGCTAGGAACTCCGTGCCTGACTTCTTGTCCTGTCAAATGGTCTCTCTTCCCAGCTTTCCCTGGGGCAAGTGCCCTAGCTCCTGACTTTTTCTGCTAGCCTAGCTCTTTTGTTTGTCCTTCGAACATGGCAGCACAATGGTCATGGGAGAAATTGTCATTGAGCACACGCTGGCATACAGTGTGTTTCCAGACGACAAATCCCATGGGCTTCCTTGGGGTCCTTGGCCAGTCAGCCATGACCAGGGACAAGGGTCATTGGCTGTCTGCAATTTTAGGCAGGACTGTGAGAACACATCTTAGCAGCAGTGCAGGCTGGCCAGGCGAGTTTCTTTAGTGAAACTTAAAGGTGCTCCAGCAGCCGTCAGGCAGAATGTTAATTAAGGGGCTGTGTGTCAACATGGCTTGGAATAAAGAAAGACAGGCCATCCCAGCACCTGAAGCTTTGGCCTGCAAGTGGTATGCATGAAGAATTTTGAGGTCTAATTAGGCATTAAAGTTTACTTTTCCCTGAGGGCTCTGTAACTAGAATGTCTGGAGGACTGGATGCCATTTCTGTGGCACACTGTGAGGAGAGAAGCCAGGCTGCTAGCCACAGGGCATCTTTACAGTGTTATACATCTGCATTGCTGGGGATGGAGAGATCCTTTGGACAGTGGGAATAACTACCAATATTAGAAGTCACCAGCCTTCAGTGGGAAAAAAAGGGGAATACCAAGGAGGCTGACACTAGTGAGATCCAGGGCCCTGCACATGGCTGCAGAAGATGTACAACTTCCCACACCAGACTCGAGGAGGCGGAGGGGGACTTAGTTCTCTTAATTCTCACAGACGGATATCAAACTGCAGGGGGTCTCTCTATGGCTCTGGACTGTGAAACAGTCATCTGTTGTGTTATAAATGAAGTCATTTGTCATTTCTTTGATATGGGGAGAAATCCAGGAACTCCATATCTGTGCTAACAAGCTTGTTAACACAGGCATGGGGTTCTTGGGATTGGAGAGATAATAGTGAAAAAGGTATGTGTCCACACAGAGAGCAGGAGAGACCACAGGGAGGAGGGCAGGAAGGTGCGGCTCCACTCCGTAGCCTGGGAGCCCACTGATGGGGATGGGTCCTGCCCCTCTGGGTGTGGAACCTTGCCGTTATCTCAGGGATGTTAGAGTAATGGGTGTGAGGTTGAAAAGGACCTCAGATCCTACGAGATGCTGTCATTTCTTCCAGGGCTTCAAGGGTCTTCATTTGACAGAGAACAAAACTATGGGACTTTGACCATTTCTTCATGTCAAGGACTCTTGTACAGTTTACTTCGTACATAATTTGCACTGTCCTAAGACTAGAGATGGGCTAATAAGGCTGTTTTTAAAAATGCTCAATTCCTGGAAGTCTGTCAACACTCTCTAGTAAAACTTGGACCTCCAGGTATATTGTAATTAGCGATTTTTTGTTGCATTTGCATGAAATTTTGGGGTAGAATTGATGAGCACTGCTAAGTGGTTGCAGCATTCCTGGGAACCAGTGTGGAGTGGCTAAGAGTGGATGGGGGTAAGCCAGCCTCACTGAGGGGATAATACTGCCAGGCAGATCTTGTTTTAGGAAACAGATTTGATAGTGAGCCTTATAATATCTTGGTTGGGTGCAGGTTAGTGCTACATGGGATCATTATTCATTTACAAACCCTCTGTTGTTGATTTGAATTACCAAAATGGAACAGGTACCAGATGTCAGAATGTTCTCATATTTATGTAAACAAAAATCAGTGTCTTACATCTGAAGAGTCAACTGTTAAACAATGTCAACTGACAGTTGACAGGGACGCCCAGTATGTTACATGCCAACGTGGACATTTCCAGAGATTCCAATTGACTAAAAAGGTTAAGCAAAATGGAAATGAATGTCCAACCTCTTAAGTTAAAGATATTATTACAGGAGCATTTCTGAAGACCTGTGCACTTTGTTTACATTTACAGAATGTAACGTCTCACAGGATGGGCTTGCCCATAAAGCTTTAGGTGCTGCTAAGTGCTCATACCTGTAATTTTTGCAAGTCATGCATCAGAGACTACCAATTGTTGTGAGCATGTCCTGACTGGATGTGGAAGGAGAGGTTTGAATGCTCGGAGAGCTTAGGGCAGCCTGGCCTAAAACACTGGCAGCAGGGTGGGAAGATCCCTTCAGGAGGCAGGTTTGTCTTGAGGACGGAGCCAGGTTGCTCTGAGAAGTGCCTGAGAGTGACTGTACTTCTTTTCATAGAGGTTACTAGCGGACAGATTTGATTCCAATGTGAGCAAGTTTGATGGCTGGATTGGGAAGTATCTTCAGTGGGCAAAGCGTTAAATTTGGTGGCCTCTGAAGTTCCTTTCAGATCTCAAATTCTGCAATACTGGACAATCCACATTTCGTTGTAATTTTAGAGCCACTAATATATGGTTCAGAGATGGTTTTATCATTATAATTTGGGTTATGTAATACTATAAAAGGAAACAGTGATACGACTGTCCTTTAAGTGGGAAGGCCTAAGGAAGTTTCCAGAGAAGCGAGAGAAACCACGACTGTTTTGCAGTTTCATTGAATGTAATTATGATGAGAAAATAAACTTATTGCTTGAAAAATATATGGTGATAGAAGAGTGTAAAGGAAACATACTATATATAGGGTGTGTTCCTGAGAAGGCATCTGGCATTTAACCTGTGAAGGTTGACTCCACTGGAGAAACATGAGGACTTTTTAAAAAGTGCTTCCTCCGGTTTGGTGATTCCTTTTGAGCATTTCCGCTTTCCAGTAATCATAGCTTTGTTGGCCAAGCTAGCTCTGCCTTGGGGGGTGGGCTGTGTTTTACAGAGCGGTTATTATATCTGGCATGAGTGCCTGAGGCCCCATCAGGACCATGGCTGTCCTAGAGATTTTCTTCAGAAAGAGACCCTGATTACTCTTTATTTTTGCCCGTGCCCATGTCCATGCCCATTTATTTTGCTTTACTCTGATCTATAATTTAAAAATCTACTATACAAAGAGTCTACAGAGCACCAACTAGATGCTCACTTGTTTTTTCTTTCTCCCTTTTGAAAATTTTAAACAGGACTGTTGGTTTGCTAGGAGAAGCTGATGAGATGGATCTTTTGGTTACCTTCATGTCAGTGCTCTGGGAGGTTGGAAACAAAATTACCAGTTCAAGATTTGTGCTGAAGGGCTTTATTTATTTTTCTAGTAAAGGAGGCATGGAGCTTTCTGCAAACTTTGTCTAACAGAAGAGGGGAAGACTGTTGGGTTTTTGGAATGAATCTCTAATTACAACCTGTGAGCTGTGATCTCGGGAAGCCCCAAGTGTGTTGAGGTGCCTGCTTCTACTTGTCTCCTTGGGGTGTGTGGGGGTCACATGTGGAAGCAAGAAGGGCAGGCAGGAGAAAGGCAACTTGGACTGTGCTTGCACTCATGGGTCACTGCCAACCATGAGGATGGTAAGTGGCACCTTGCTCTGGTTTTGGAAAGCAAATATTTAATTCATATATAATAGTGGCTGTCTCTTGATTTTCATTCAGAGCTCTTTGTTGTATGGTTGGAGAGTGTTTCTTTGAAGGAGAGGTGGAATTTCTTTTTGGTTTTTGGATTCCCTGCCTTTTAAATATTTTCTTTCCCATTTGCCTCAATTGTTTGAATGCTTCACTCCTATCTACTAAATATTGAACGAAATTATTTCTACAGCCTGAGCTTGGTGTAGTACACTGTGCAGTAGACATTATTGGACTTGGATTTTGCTTGGGAAGTACAGTTCCTTTAGAACATTAAGCAAACAATATACATATTCTACTATTTCTATTAGGATTTTGAAAAGAATTTCAAAACATCATGCTCTTTTCTCAGTAATTTAACTTCTAGGAATCAGGCTTAAAGATATCTTAGGACATTCAAAACACAAATATGTTCATTTGAAAGCATTCTTTATAGTAACAAATTCTAATAATAAATATGAACAAACTGCTAGGAAGATTGTGTTACTTCATCTTTGTATTCATCTGCATATTTCACTATCTTGGTAGATGGGTTCATTTCAGTTGCTCTAGGCACTAGTGGGCCTTAAGGTTATATTTTTATGGGTGAGATGCTAGACTAGATGGGCTCTAAGTTATTCTGCATGTACAACTTGGGCAAGGAATTGAAAATGTTGGTTTAAAAAATCCCATGCTTACTGATTTTATATGCTGAGTTCTGTTTCTGGCCATATAGCAAGTGGAATATCTTGAAAATCATGGTCTCATAGGATAATTGCTACAAAACACTGAACATCCTTTAGATGTGTAGCAGAGATGAAAAGAAATCAAGGGAAATCCCCAGGGGCAAGAGACCTTTTCACAAGTGAAAACCATGTCAGATGATGCCAGAGCCTTCCTGGGACTGTTGGCCTCTCTTGGTAACCTTAGGCTTGATTTCTAGAGTTAAGTTACTTAGAAGCTGGGAGTAGCAAGTAGAACCTTAGTTATAGGAAGGGTAGGGATTTATGTTTAAAGCCAGGCCCCTGATGAAGGTGTTCTTGGAGAAAGGCTATCCTCAGCAGAGTAGAGAAATCAGAAATTTTGTTGGTTCAGGATTAAAGGTGGGCATGATGGGATTGAGCATCAGATATGCCATCATGTAGGTTTAGGGTTTAAACTACCATTACTGGCGTAAGAATCTCCAAGGCAATAAATTAACACAAAAGATATCCATAGGCATCTATATACTTTAAAAATAAGTTTGTTAGTGCCTATTATTTTTACAAAATATTAGGTTCCAAAGCAGTAATTTTATACATGCATATATAACATATTGTGGTTATATTCGCCTTCCTTTTACCTTCCCTGATTCTTATTCCTTTTGTTTTGGTCTGATTAATAGTCTCCTAACACTTTTTTTGAATAGGACAGTTTCAATCATTAATACATTGTACATTGTTATCTTCTTAGTGGTTATCCATAGTACAAGAAGCAGACAGGATATCCTGCCCATACACTATTAGTACAAATCTTTGTTCTCAATGTGTTAAGTGAAAGTAGCTGTATATCTATCCTAACTATTCTGTATGTACAAATACAAAATGGCCCTTCCTTTCTAGCCATTGTTTAGTCCTGTCAGAGATGGGTATTCCATTGGCATCTAAATACTATAGGTGTGTGAATTAAGCAAAACAATCCAACACAGTCCAGCAGTCCACAATACTAGTGGGTTATCCACAGAAGTTATTGACTTGAGCCTTTGACAGCTCAGCATATTAATATGGCTTTACTTTACATACCTTATTTTTATATTTTTCTGCTGGATGGTTAAGATCAAGATAGAGCAAGACATGTACAACAAGAAATGTAACTTTTGTATCTGATAAGGTCAGTCATGTACCCTCAAGATTTATCCTGTAACCTGTGTCCTTTGTCAGTGTCAGCCATGTGGATGAGTCACAGCCATTACTTGACCAATTTGCTCTCTGTGAAAGCCTGAGAGAAAGTTTTCTCTCCATGTGACTCCTTAGGCACACTCTACATCATTGATCACTTTCCTCTGTGGCTCCATAATCTCCTTGATCAGAAAAGTTGGGGCACAATTGAGTTCCATGATGTTACAGTACAGGTTCTCCTATATCCTGAGTCCTCACTGACCTTGAAAGGGTAGGGTCAAAATGTTGGCTGACCTTGCAGCCCTTCCTTTTCTCCAATTTTTGATCTGAAAACTTAGGTTGTAAGCCTCCAGAAGAGAAGCTTATTATTAACCTGCAGCATATGCAGCTCAGTTTACCCTATCTGTCTAAGTATCAATCATCCTAGGCATAACATAGAACAGGTATTTGCCATCAAGTATTGATATGTTAAACTTTAATTCCCTACAGAATATGAAGAAAAAATAATTTTAAAAATAGGAATAAACACATATTTTTACACATAAATTTAGAAATCTAACCATATACAGCATTGTAGCAGGTCAGTCCTGTGACATGTTTTTTCTTGTGCCTTTTTAAATTTATTACCCTTAATTTAAAAAAAGAAGAAAAAAACTTGAGATACAGTATGCTAATAATTAGTATGCTTGATAGGAAGTATGTATTTAGAAAACCAGAATGACAGGCATTTCTATTACACATTGCTATCTTCAGTGCATTAGTTCACAGGTATCAGCCTGTATAGTTATTCAGGGTGAGAATCCTACCAATTAACTGCTAGTTTCAAAAACTTGCTGATGTTTCTCAGGATCATTGCCTTACCCATCTGTGTGCATAAATGTATGCTTTGCCCCTGTCATGTTTCCTAGTTTTTCTCATTGCCCTTTCCTCATTGTCAATCCTCAAGTTCTTGCTTTCCTTTTAATTGTTATACCTTTCTACATGTGTTTCTTCTTTTGAGTTCTTATACTAAGGAGACTATATAATATTTACACATGTGGGTCCGGTTTATTTCACTTATGAGTATATCTTCAAGTGGCATCCACTTAAATATAAATGCTTCAAGTTTATAATTTTTTATAGCTGAGTAATACTCCATTGTATAAAAATACCACATATTTTTCAACCATTCCTCACATTATGGGCATCTTGGTTGTTTCCAAGATTTTTCTATCACAAATTGTGCTGCTATAAACCTAGGTACACGTATATCCCTATGATATGACATTTTCAGTTCTTCTGGGAAAATTCCCAGTAGGGGGATAGCTGGTTTGAATTTCCAGTCCTAGTATCTTAAGGAGTGTCCACACTGATTTCCATGATGTTTGCACCAGTCTATATTCCCACCAGCAGTGGAGAAGTGTTCCCTTTTCCCCACATCCTCTCCAGCATTTGTTGTTTGTTGATTTCTTTATGAAAGCCATTCTTTCTGGGGTGAGATGTTATCTCAGTGTTGTTTTAATGTGCATTTCATGGCTGGCTAGTGATGCAGAGCATTTTTTTCCATATACTTATTCACTTCTTTAATTTCATCCTCTGAGAAGTATGTGTTCATCTCAGATGCCCGTTTCTGAACTGGGTCTTTAAATTTAGTGGCCCTCCTAATGTTTTTCAGTTCTTTATAAATTCTAGAGAGCAGATCTTTGAGTTCTTATTAGTCATGATATTTTTGAAATTCATGGGTTGTCTTTTCACTTTTTTGGTAATTTCTTTCGATGTACAAAACTTCTCAATAAGTGGTAGTCCCAGTTGTTAATTCTTTCAAGTATTACTTGTGCGATTTGATTTTTGTTCATGAACTCTTTGCCTACCCCTATGTCTTCAAGAGTTTTTCCTACTTTCTCTTCCAGGAGATTGAGTATTACTGTTTTAATGTTTGCATCTTTAATCCATTTTGACTTTAGCTGAGAGCATGGTGATAGACCTGTGTCAAGTTTTAGTTTTCGGCATGCAGAGATCCAGTTGTTCCAGCACCATTTGTTAAAGAGGCTATCTTTCTTCTAGTAAATGTGTTTGACCCCCTTTGTCGAAGATCAGGTGGCTGGATTTGTTCATATAGGCCTCTGCATCTTCTTGTCTATTCCATTGATCCTCAGGTCCATTTCATTGCCAATACATGCTGATTTTATCACAGTAGCTTTGTAGTATAATTTCAAATCTGGAATTGTGATGTATCCTGCCTTGTCTTTGTTGGCCAGGATTGCTTTTGCTATTCTAGTTCTTTTCTGGTTCCAAATAAATTTTAGGAACAATTTTTCTAAGTCTGGGAGGTATGTTGGTGGTAGTTTGATAGGGATTGATTGCAATGAATCTGTACAACAATTTTGTGAGTATGGCTATCTTCATGATGTTGGTTCTTCCTATGCAGGTGCAGGAAATACCTTTACATTTTCTGAAATCCTCTAGGATCTCTTTTTTTAGGGTACTCTAATTTTCCTTGAAAAGATGTTTGACTTCTTTAGTTAGATGAATTCCAAAGTATTTCATTTTCTGTGATGCATTGTAAAAGGCATTGTTTCTCTTATTTCCCTCCCAGTGTGCTTGCTATCTGTGTAGAGGAATGCTATTGATTTTGAGTATTGCCTTTGCATCCTGCTATGCTACTGAATTTGTGTGTCAATTCTGGTTGCTTCTTGGTGGAGTTTTTTGGGTTTTCCAAGTAAAGTATCATGTCATCTATAAATAATGATAATTTAACTTATTCTTTTCCTATTCTTATTCCTTTTATTTCTCCAACTTGTCCAATGGCTCTAGCTAATGATTCCAGAACTATGTTGAATAGGAGGGGTGATAGAAGATATCCATGTCTTGTACCAGGTCTGAGAGTAAAAGATTTCAGTTTTTCCTCATTTAGAATTATACTAGCAGTTGCGTTGTCATAGATGGTTTTTATCAGATTGAAGTAGAGGCCTTCTCTTCCAATTTTCTGTAGGATTTTGAACATGAATGAGTGTTGGACTTTGTCAGAAGCCTTTTCTGCATTAATTGAGAGGACCATATGGTTTTTATCTTTTCTCTATTGATATAGTGTATTACATTTTTGGATTTTCGTATATTGAACCATCCTTGAATCCCTGGGATGAATCCTAACTGGTCATGGTGTATGATCTTCTTGATGATTTCCTGTATTCTATTTGCTCGGATTTTATGGAGGATTTTTGCATCTACATTCATGAGAGAGTTTGGCCTATAGTTCTCTTTTTTAGTTGTGTCTGTTCCTGGTTTTGGTATCAGTATAATACTTGGCTCCAGGAATGATTTTCAGAGAATTGTTTCCTTTTCAATTTCATTGAAAATTTTGAGGAATGTAGGGATTATATCTTCTGTAAGTTTCTTGTAGAATTCAGGTATGAATCAATCAGGACCTGGACTTTTCTTTGTCGGCTCTCTTTTTATTACATTTCATATTTTATTGTCTGTTATTGAGAGTTGTTCTATCTTCTCGATTCAGTTTTAGTAATTTGTACCTTTCTAGGAATCTGTCTATTTTGTCTTTATCTACTTTCACTAAACGGTTTTGCAGGCTTGTGATTGAGATTTTAAGTTCTGCTCCATCTTTTTTACTCTGCTTCATATGATCTATTTCTTTCCTGTATTACTCATTCACAGAATCCGTCATTTTTGTAGTCTTCTCTATTTTTTTTTTTTAATCAGTGTCGTCTTTAAAAGCAGTTATTCTTTTCCTGCAGAGTTCTTTTTTTCAGATTGAGTTTCCTATGTATGCTTCTGCATTTGATTCTTTACTTCAGATGCTATGAATCCAGAGATTTCTTTTTTTTTTTCCAGAAATTAATTCTGCTCTGAGTTCCTCTATATCTTTCTGCTGTTGTTTCTTTACTTCCAGTTCTATTAATTCATACATTTCAGCAGAGCTATTTGCTCTGCATTTGTTTTGAGTGGGCTTGAGACCTGAGGTTGCATTTTGCTTCTTGTCTTTATCATTTCATATAGCATTGACATCGGATCTTTGGTGTAGAGCTTTGGTGCAGTTACAACCTTAGCACCTAATGAAATTCAGGTACTACTATACCAAGTTGTAGTTCATGTAGTTGTACCTGGTTTGGGTCTAGCTACTGTGCTCAGCTCCTTGTTGCTGCTGCCCTTGGAGAGGAGCCTGCTGTGCCCCTCTGGTGACATGTTCTGTTCCTGGATTAGCTGTGTGGTTTTGACCCTAGTCTCACTGCAGTGACTTCAGTTGCAGAGTTTCACCTCAGGCCTGTATGCCAGGCCAGGGCTGGGTCTGGAGGGGATTGGGGGGGGAAGGAAAGTGCAGAAGCTCTCCCACACATTCTCTGGACCTGGGCTTTTGCGGGTCTGCAGAGCTCCCAAGAGTATGGTTGAAGTCACAGCACAGGCTCTGCTGGGTCTGGAGGGTGGGAAAGGTCTGCAGACCATGGGGAAAGGTCTCTCACACAGCGTGCCTCGTTTTGGTCCAATGGGTGTAGGGCAGTGCAGAAGCTCTCCCACACACTCACAGGACCTGGGGTTGGATGGATCTGGCCTCCTACCACTTTTGAGTTGGCTCTTTTTAGATTCCACTTAACCAATTTAGTAGATATTTAAGCTCCCACTTTTCAGAAAAACCAAATAATATGTAGTGATCAGGCTGCTTCTCCCAGGTCCCAGAGCTTATAGGTAGTAGAGACTGAAGTCAAAGCCAGATCTGAGCTGTTCCAGAGAGTTGCTCTGGCCACTTTGCCTCCCTTTGATGGTCTTTGATGCCTACCCATTCTGCTCATGGTTGGCCCTAAACCTGCTTTCTTTCTGTAACTCTATGTCTGGATACTTCTCTATAACTGGGAGAAATCCTTGGCACAAGCTGTTTTGTAAATATAAATACATTTTTGGGTTCCTCTGGTATTAGTTTTTATTGTTGCTTTGTAAATTACTAAACTTTAGCAGAAAACACATAATTGCATTTATTTTTCTGTAGTCTCAATGCGTCAGAAGCTCTGATAATACTCCACTAGTCTTTTGCCTAGGTCTTGGCTAGGCTGAAATGGAATCAGTTGGGAAATTTCTTCTCATCTGACACCTATTTCCTCTTTGAAACTCAGCTGTTGGCTGAATTGAGTCTGGGACATCATTAAACAGAGATCCTCAGCTTTTCTAGGCTGTCTGCCCTTATGTGGATGGCTTTCTATTTAATGTGTCAGTTGCTTCTTCATGGTCACGAGAACTTCCCTATGCTGCTGCTGGCTTTTATTCAGGCCTTCTAGTAGGGTCTACTTGATTAGACTAGATTAGCCCAGAATAATTTCCCCATTGATCAATTTGAAGTCTACTGATATGGGTCTTAATTATGTCTTCAGACTTCCTTCATCTTTGATATGTAGTGTAACCAAAATACAGGAATACTATGTCTCTTTGTCACAGCTCTTACCCACATTCAAGGGGAGGGATGGCATATCTGAAGAGAGGAAGGAGGTCAGAGGGACCATTGTAGGACTCTGTCTACTATACCACACTCCTCTAAACATTTACTCATTGATGCTACAAAGGATTGTACAGGATTAGTCAGTAGTTGTTCTTACAGAACTTAAGTTCCTTTACACCTCAAGTTCACTCAGTAATTTATTAAGAATATTTCCAGAGGGCTGAGGAGATAGCTTAGCAGTCTAAGCATCTTCCTGGAAAGCCCTAGGACTCAAGTTAAACCCCAGCACTGCATGCTATGCTGGTCTTGGGTACGAAACTGGTCACTGAGATTGGGGGTGGTGGTGCACGCCTGTAATCCCAACACTGGGGAGGTTGAGAGAGGAGGGTCACTATGAGTCCAAGCTGTGTAGTGAAACCCTG
Source organism: Ctenomys sociabilis (assembly GCA_004027165.1). Classification (NCBI taxonomy): domain Eukaryota; kingdom Metazoa; phylum Chordata; class Mammalia; order Rodentia; family Ctenomyidae; genus Ctenomys; species Ctenomys sociabilis. The sequence continues at coordinate 63,201 of PVKA01002439.1, read as the reverse complement.
TACCAAGTAAGTAAGTAAGTAAATAAATACATAGATTTTTTTAAAAAAAGAATGTCACCAAGGTCCCAATAGGAGAAAAAAGTTTTAGTATGCTTCTTATGAAGAGACAAAGGTTAGCAAATTGTTGAATTTCTAGGTACATTGAGGCTTTATTGGGCCAAAAAGATATTCTGGCATGCGATCTAGCTATGCAAATGAGATGGCTAGATCTGTGCTGATTTGAGGCCTGGTGCCATTTCACAGTAAACGGAGAACATGAAAGCAGGAGTGCACACAGGAACATTTGTAATGAGACATTGCTGCAGTGTCCAAACATGCAGTAAGTAGCCAAATCTGTGCACCAAGTGTAGGGCAGGTGGGGCGTTGCTCGACTTGTGAAGCACCAATCATATGTTTAGAGCTAGTGTTGTAAGGTAGGATTTTACTTTTGAAGACAGTTGCATGTATTTATTTTAGAATTTTATTTATTGATTTATTTTGAGTGTTTTGAGACAGAGTCTAACTGCAGCGCAGGCAGGCATTGAGCTTCCTCATGTAGCTCGTGCTGGCTTTGGACATGTGGTGATCCTCCTGTTTCAGCCCCCGGAGTGCTGGGATTACAGCTGTACACCACCAGGTCTGGTCTCAAGAGTGTTATATTTAGCCGTCTTTGTTAAGGTATATCTTATGTTCATAAATTCACCTTTTAAGCACAATAGTTTGATGACTTTGACAAATTTGTACATCTGGGCAACTACCACTGCAAAATCACCACATGGAACATGCCCATGTTTCAAGAGCCCTTCTCAGTTTTTTTTTTTTTTTTTTTTTTGTCTTTTTGAGACAGGGTCTCACTATGCAGTTCAGGCTGGCCTTAAGCTCACTTTGTAGCTCAGGCTGGTCTCGATCTCACAATAATCCTCCTGCCTCAGCCTCCCGAATGCTGGGATTACAGGCATGTGCTACCACGCCTGGCTTTTTTTTTGCCCTTCTCAGTTTTGCTTTCTCTACTTCCCCCCTAGTCCCCTTCTACCCCTACCCCCAACAATCACTGATAGATGTTTTTGCCACTTATAGATAAGATTTATCTATTTTAGAGT